>CAKAOJ020000493.1:0-306435 GCA_916701645.2 Sebastolobus alascanus
TTAAAAAAAATAGTAGTCGAAATTTTTTTGAAAAAAAAGTCATAGTATAGTATGTCGAATTTTGTGAAAAAAAAATCATATATAGTAGTCGAAATTTTTTAAAAAAAACATAGTATAGTAAAATTTTTGGAAAAAAAAATCATATATGTATTTAAAAAATTTTTTAAAAAAAAAGTATAGTAGTGGAATTTTTGGAAAAAAAAGTATATTGTGGTTTTTTAAAAAAACATATATAGTATTAAATTTTTTAAAAAAAGTATATATAGTAGTCAAATTTTGTAAAAAAAAAATTTTTTTTTTGAAAAAAAAGTATAGTATTTGTAAAATTTTTTGGAAAAAAAAGTATAGTATGTATTTCGAATTTAAAAAAGTCATAGTATAGTATGTCGAAATTTTCGTGAAAAAATCATAGTATAGTATGTCGAAATTTTGTGAAAAAAAGTCATATATGTATGTCGAAATTTTGAAAAAAAAATATAGTATGATGTGAAATTTCGTGAAAAAAAGTCATAGTATAGTATGTCGAAATTTTGTGAAAAAAAGTCATATATAGTTTCGAAATTTCGTGAAAAAAAAATATAGTATAGTAATTTGAAATTTTTAAAAAAAGTCATAGTATAGTATGTCGAATTTTCGTGAAAAAAAAGTCATAGTATAGTATGTCGAAATTTGTGAAAAAAAAGTCATATATAGTATGTCGAAATTTTCGTGAAAAAAAAGTCATAGTATAGTATGTCGAATTTTCCGTGAAAAAAAAGTCATAGTATAGTATGTCGAAATTTTCGTGAAAAAAAAGTCATAGTATAGTATGTCGAAAATTTTTGAAAAAAAAGTCATAGTATAGTATGTCGAAATTTTCGTGAAAAAAAAGTCATAGTATAGTATGTCGAAATTTTCGTGAAAAAAAAGTCATAGTATAGTATGTCGAATTTTGTGAAAAAAAAGTCATAGTATAGTATGTCGAAATTTCGTGAAAAAAAAGTCATAGTATATAGTATGTCGAAATTTTCGTGAAAAAAAAGTCATAGTATAGTATGTCGAAATTTCTGAAAAAAAAGTCATAGTATAGTTGTCGAAATTTTCGTGAAAAAAAGTCATAGTATAGTATGGAAATTTTCGGAAAAAAAGTCATAGTATAGTATGAAATTTTCGTAAAAAAAAGCATAGTATAGTATGTCGAAATTTTCGGAAAAAAAGTTAGTATAATTTTCGAAATTTCGTGAAAAAAAAGTCATAGTATAGTATGTCGAAATTTTCGTGAAAAAAAAGTCATAGTATAGTATGTCGAAATTTTGTAAAAAAAAATCATAGTATAGTATGTCGAGATTTTCGTGAAAAAAAAGTCATAGTATATGTCGAATTTTTGGAAAAAAAGTCATACTATAGTATGTCGAAATTTCCGTGAAAAAAAGTCATAGTATAGTATGTCGAAATTTTCGTGAAAAAAAAGTCATAGTATAGTATGTCAAATTTTCGTGAAAAAAAAAGTATAGTATGTATTTCGTGAAAAAAAAGTCATAGTATAATATGTCAATTTATAAAAGAAAATATATTGAAAAAATTTCGTAAAAAGTCATATATAGTATAAAAATTCATAAGAAAAATTTGTCGAAATTTTGTGAAAAAAGTCATAGTATAGTATGTCGAAATTTTAAAAAAATATAAAAAAGTAAGTATAGTACGTCAAATTTTGTGTAAAAAAAGTCATGTATATAGAAATTTTCGTGAAAAAAAAGTCATAGTATGTGAAATTTTCGTGAAAAAAAAGTAAAAAAGTCATAGTATAGTATGTCGAAATTTTCGTGAAAAAAAGTCATGTATAGTATGTCGAAATTTTCGTGAAAAAAAGTCATAGTATAGTATGTCGAATTTTTGAAAAATAAGTCATCAAATTTCGTGAAAAAATTCATAAAAAAAAGTCATAGATAGTATGTCAAGTTTCGAAAAAAAGTCATGTATAGTAGTCGAAATTTTCGTGAAAAAAAAGTCATATATAGTATGTCGAAATTTGTTGAAAAAAAACATATATAGTATTCGAAATTTTCGTGAAAAAAAAGTCATAGTATAGTATGTAAAATTTGTGAAAAAAAAGTCAAATAGTATGTCGATATTTCGTGAAAAAAAGTCATATATAGTATGTATATTTTGAAAAAGTCATAGTATAAATGTCGAAATTTTTAATAAATTCGTAATAAAAAAGTCATAGTATAGTATGTCGAAATTTGATAAAAAAAGTCATAAATAGTCAAATTTTCGTTGAAAAAAGTCATAAAGTATTCGAAATTTTAGTAAAAAAAGTCATGTATAGTATGTCGAAATTTTCTGAAAAAAACATAGTATAGTATGTGAAATTTTGTGAAAAAAAATAGTATAGTATGTAAATTTTGTGAAAAAAAAATAGTATAGTATGTATATTTTGTGAAAAAAAATAGTAATTTTGTCGAATTTTGTAAAAAAAGTCATACTATAGTATGTCGAAATTTTTGAAAAAAAGTCATAGTATAGTATGTCGAAATTTCGTGAAAAAAAAGTCATAGTATAGTATGTCGAAATTTCCGTGAAAAAAGTCATAGTATAGTATGTCGAAATTTTCGTGAAAAAAAAGTCATAGTATAGTATGTCGAAATTTCGTGATAAAAAAAGTCATAGTATAGTATGTCGAAATTTTCGTGAAAAAAAGTCTAGTATAGTATGTCGAAATTTTCGTGAAAAAAAAGTCATAGTATGTTGGAATTTTGTGAAAAAATAAGTAGTATAGTATGTCGAAATTTCGTGAAAAAAAGTCATAGTATAGTATGTCGAAATTTGTGAAAAAAAGTCATAGTATAGTTGTCGAAATTTCGTGAAAAAAAAGTCATAGTATAGTATGTCGAAATTCGTGAAAAAATCATAGTATAGTAGTCGATATTTTCGTGAAAAAAAAGTCATAGTATAGTATGTCGAATTTCCCTGATAAAAAAAGTCATATATAGTAGTCGAAATTTTCGTGAAAAAAAAGTCAAACTATAGTTATTCGAAATTTTCGTGAAAAGAAAGTCATACTATAGTGTGTCGAAATTTTTGTGGAAAAAAAGTCATACTATAGTATTTCGAAATTTTCTGAAAAAAAGTCATAGTATAGTATGTCGAAATTTTCGTGAAAAAAGTCATAGTATAGTATGCGAAATTTCGTGAAAAAAAAAGTCATAGTATTGTCGAATTTTCGTGAAAAAAAAAATCATAGTATAGTATGTCGAATTTTCGTGAAAAAAAATCATACTATAGTATTCGAAAAAATTTTTGAAAAAAAAATCATAGTATAGTATGTCGAAATTTTGTGAAAAAAAATCATATATAGTAAATTTGAAAATTTTTGTGAAAAAAAATCATATTTTAGTATGTCGAATTTTGTGAAAAAAAAATCATAGTATAGTATGTCGAAATTTCTGAAAAAAATCATAGTATAGTATGTCGAAATTTTTGTGAAAAAAAAGTCATAGTATAGTATGTCGAAATTTGCGTGAAAAAAAATTCATAGTATATTATGTCGAAATTTTCGTGAAAAAAATCATAGTATGTTGGAAATTTTGGAAAAAAATCATAGTATGTGAAATTTTTGAAAAAAAGTCATAGTATAGTATGTCGAAATTTCGTGAAAAAAAAGTCATAGTATAGTATGTCGAAATTTTGTGAAAAAAAAGTCATAGTATTGTTGTAAATTTTTGAAAAAAAAGTATAGTTAATATTTCGAAATTTTTTAAAAAAAAGTATAAAAAGTATGTAAATTTTTTGAAAGTAAAAAAAGTATGTGAAAATTTTCGGAAAAAAAATCATATATAGTAATTTGAAATTTTCGTGAAAAAATGTCATAGTATAGTATGTCGAAATTTTGTGAAAAAAAGTCATAGTATAGTATGTCGAAATTTTTGTGAAAAAAAAGTCATAGTATAGTATGTCGAAATTTTCGTGAAAAAAAAGTCATAGTATAGTATGTTGAAATTTTCGTGAAAAAAAGTCATAGTATAGTATGTTGAAATTTCGTGAAAAAAGTCATATATATATTTTTTTTTTTTTTTTTTTTTTTTTTTTTTTTTTTTTTTTTTTTTTTTTTTTTTTTTTTTTTTTTTTTTTTTTTTTTTTTTTTTTTTTTTTTTTTTTTTTTTTTTTTTTTTTTTTTTTTTTTTTTTTTTTTTTTTTTTTTTTTTTTTTTTTTTTTTTTTTTTTTTTTTTATTTTTTTTTTTTTTTTTTTTTTTTTTTAAAAAAAAAAAAAAAAAAAAAAAAAAAAAAAAAAAAAAAAAAAAAAAAAAAAAAAAAAAAAAAAAAAAAAAAAAAAAAAAAAAAAAAAAAAAAAAAAAAAAAAAAAAAAAAAAAAAAAAAAAAAAAAAAAAAAAAAAAAAAAAAAAAAAAAAAAAAAAAAAAAAAAAAAAAAAAAAAAAAAAAAAAAAAAAAAAAAAAAAAAAAAAAAAAAAAAAAAAAAAAAAAAAAAAAAAAAAAAAAAAAAAAAAAAAAAAAAAAAAAAAAAAAAAAAAAAAAAAAAAAAAAAAAAAAAAAAAAAAAAAAAAAAAAAAAAAAAAAAAAAAAAAAAAAAAAAAAAAATCATAGTATAGTAGTCGAAATTTTGTGAAAAAAAAGTCATATATAGTATGTCGAAAAAATTTTTGAAAAAAAAATCATAGTATAGATGTCGAAATTTTTTTGAAAAAAAGTCATATATAGTATGTCGAATTTTCGTGAAAAAAAAGTCATAGTATAGTATGTCGATATTTTTCGTGAAAAAAAGTCATAGTATAGTATGTCGATATTTTCGTGAAAAAAAAATCATAGTATAATATGTCGAAATTTTCCCTGAAAAAAAAGTCATGTATAGTATGTCGAAATTTTCGTGAAAAAAAAGTCATAGTATAGTATGTCGAAATTTTCGTGAAAAAGTCATACTATAGTAAATTTGAAATTTTCGTGAAAAAAGTCATATATAGTATGTCGAAATTTTGTGAAAAAAAGTCATAGTATAGTATGTCGAAAATTTTTGTGAAAAAAAAGTCATAGTATAGTATGTCGAAATTTTCGTGAAAAAAAAATCATAGTATAGTATGTCGAAATTTTCGTGAAAAAAAAGTCATAGTATAGTATGTTGAAATTTTCGTGAAAAAAAGTCAGTATAGTATGTCGAAATTTTTGTGAAAAAAAGTCATATATAGTATGTCGAAATTTTTGGGAAAAAAAGTCATATATAGTTGTCGAAATTTTCCCTGAAAAAAAAGTCAGTATAGTATGTCGAAATTTTTGTGAAAAAAAGTCATAGTATAGTATGTCGAAATTTTCGTGAAAAAAAAGTCATAGTATAGTATGTTGAAATTTTCGTGAAAAAAAAGTCATAGTATAGTATGTCGAAATTTTTGTGAAAAAAAGTCATAGTATAGTATTCGAAATTTTCGTGAAAAAAGTCATAGTATAGTATGTCGAATTTTCGTGAAAAAAAGTCATAGTATAGTATGTCGAAATTTCTGAAAAAAAATCATAGTATAGTATGTCGAAATTTTCGTGAAAAAAAGTCATAGTATAGTATGTCGAAATTTTCGTGAAAAAAAAGTCATAGTTTTTGTCGAAATTTTCGTGAAAAAAAAGTCATAGTATAGTATGTCGAAATTTTCGTGAAAAAAAAGTCATATATAGTATGTCGAAAAATTTTTGAAAAAAAAGTCATAGTATAGTATGTCGAAATTTTCGTGAAAAAAAAATCATAGTATAGTAAATTTGAAAATTTTTGTGAAAAAAAGTCATATTTTAGTATGTCGAAATTTTGTGAAAAAAAGTCATATATAGTATGTCGAAATTTCTGAAAAAAAGTCATAGTATAGTATGTCGAAATTTCGTGAAAAAAGTCATAGTATAGTATGTCGATATTTTCGTGAAAAAAAGTCAGTATAGTGTCGAATTTCGTAAAAAAAGTCATATATAGTATGTCGAAATTTTCGTGAAAAAGTCATATATAGTATGTCGAAAAATCTTTGAAAAAAAGTCATAGTATAGTAGTCGAAATTTTGTGAAAAGTCATATAGTATGTCGAAATTTCGTGAAAAAAGTCATATAGTATGTCGAAAAATTTTGAAAAAAAAGTCATAGTATAGTATGTCGAATTTCGTGAAAAAAAGTCATAGTATATATTCGAATTTCGTGAAAAAAGTCATAGTATATATGCGAATTTTCGTGAAAAAAAGTCAAATAGTATTCGAAATTTTCGTGAAAAAAAGTCATAGTATAGTATGTCAAATTTTCGTGAAAAAGTCATATATAGTATTCGATTTTCGTGAAAAAAGTCATATATAGTATGTCGAATTTTGTGAAAAAAAGTCATAGTATAGTAGTCGAAATTTCTGAAAAAAAGTCATAGTATAGTATGTCGAAATTTTCGTGAAAAAAAAGTCATAGTATAGTATGTCGAAATTTTCGTGAAAAAAAGTCATAGTATAGTATGTCGAAATTTCGTGAAAAAAAGTCATAGTATAGTATGTCGAAATTTCGTGAAAAAAAGTCATATATAGTATGTCGAAATTTTCGTGAAAAAAAGTCATATATAGTATGTCGAAATTTTGAAAAAAAGTCATAGTATAGTATGTCGAAATTTTCTGAAAAAAAGTCATAGTATAGTATGTCGAATTTTGTGAAAAAAAGTCATAGTATAGTATGTCGAAATTTTCGTGAAAAAAAAGTCATAGTATAGTATGTCGAAATTTTCGTGAAAAAAATCATATAAATTGTCGAATTTTCGTGAAAAAAAATATAATGTAATTGAAAAAATTTTTAAAAAAATGATTTTGAAAAAAAAATTTTTATAGTATGTCGAAATTTTGAAAAAAAAGTTAATATTGGGAAAATTTGGAAAAAAAAGTAATTTTAAAGGAAATTTTCGTGAAAAAAAAGTCATATATTAAAATTTCGTTTTTTGAAAAAAAATCATAATAGTATGGAAAATTTTTGAAAAAAAGTCATATAAGTATTAATTTTGAAAAAAAAGTATATAAGTCAAATTTTTTGGGGGAAAAAAGTCATATATAGTATGTAAATTTCCTAAAAAAAAGTCATAGTATGTATGTGAAATTTTAAAAAAAAATATAGTTGTATTTTAAAAAAAAGCATATATAGTTGTTTTTGGGAAAAAAAAATCAAAAGTTCGAAATTTTTGAAAAAAATCATATATGTAATTCGAAATTTGGAAAAAAATATATTGTAGAATTTTGTAAAAAAAATAGAAGTTGTAAATTGTAAAAAAAAGTCATAGTATAGTATGTCGAAATTTTCGTGAAAAAAATAGATAGTTGTAAATTTTGTGAAAAAAAAGTCATAGTATTTAATTTTTGAAAAAAAACATAGTATAGTATTAAATTTTGTGAAAAAATAATATAGTATGTTGTCGAAAATTTGAAAAAATATATATTTTGAATTTTTAAAAAAATATAAGTTGTCGAAATTTTCGAAAAAAAAGTCATAGTATAGTATGTCGAAATTTTCGTGAAAAAAAGTCATAGTATATATGTGATATTTTCGTGAAAAAAAAGTCATAGTATAGTATGTCGAATTTTCCCTGAAAAAAAATCATAGTATATATGTCGAAATTTCGTGAAAAAAAATATTATATATTTCGAAATTTTTGAAAAAAAAGTATTATAATTGTCGAAATTTTGTGAAAAAAATAGTATAGTATGTCGAAATTTTCGTGAAAAAAAAGTTATGTATAGTTGTCAATTTTTGTGAAAAAAAATAATTTCGAATTTTCGTGAAAAAAAGTTATAGTAAGTAATTTTTAAAAAAAAGTCATATATAGTAAAATTTTGGGAAAAAAAAAAATATGTATGTGAAATTTTTAAAAAAAACATAGTAATATGTAAATTTTTGAAAAAAAATTAAAATATGTAAAATTTCGTAAAAAAAATATTTTAGTATTATTTTAAAAAAGTAAGTATAGTATGTCGAAATTGTATAAAAAAAAGATAGTTGTATGAAATTTTAAAAAAAATCAAATAGTATGTGAAATTTCCTTAAAAAAAATTATATTGTTGTCGAATTTTTGAAAAAAAGTCATATATAGTTGTCGAAATTTTGTGAAAAAAAATCAATTAGTTTTAATTTTCGAAAAAAAAAAATTTTAGTATGTCGAAATTTTTTAAAAAAAGTCATAGTAAATAAATTTCCGGGTAAAAAACATAGTATAGTTGTTGAAATTTTTAAAAAAAAGTCATATATTATTCGAAATTTTTGAAAAAAAAGTCATATATAGATGTTGAATTTTCGGAAAAAAAGTCATAGTATTTTCAAATTTTTGAAAAAAAATAATAGTATTGAAATTTCTAAAAAAATAATTTTATTCGAAATTTTTTAAAAAAAAAAATGTAATATTTTCGAAAAAATATAGTATAGTATTCATTTTTGGGAAAAAAAAGTCATAGTTAAATTCGAAATTTTAAAAAAAGTCATAGTAATTGAATTTTCGGAAAAAAAAAATTGTAATTGGAAAATTTGAAAAAAAGTATATTTGTCGAAATTTTCGTAAAAAAAAAATTATAGTATGGAATTTTTTGGAAAAAAATTTGTATAGTTGGAAATTTCTGAAAAAAAAGTCATAGTATAAGGGAATTCAAATCAAAAAAGTCATAATTCGAAAAAATAAATTAAATTAATTTCTGAAAAAAAAATTATAGTAAAAATTTTTGAAAAAAATTAGTTTCGAGATTTTGAAAAAAAAGCAAAATTTGAAATTTGATTTTGAAAAAAATATAATATTTAAATTTTCGTAAAAAAGTCATAGTATGTGAAATTTTGGGAAAAAAAAATATAGTATAGTAGCGATATTTTGAAAAAAAGTCATTATGTATTGAATTTCTGAAAAAAAAGATATATATGGAAATTTGTAAAAAAAAGTAAAAATTTTTTAAAAAAAGTCTGTATAAAGCCCAAAATTTTTTTAGAAAAAAGTATATATATTCAAATTTTCGTGAAAAAAAGTCATAGTATTATGTCAATTTTGGAAAAAAAGTCATATATAGTATTATATTTTAAAAAAAAGTCATAGTATTAAATTTGAATTTTTAAAAAAAATAAAAAGGAAAAAAGTAAATTGTTGTGAAAAATTTTGTAAAAAAGTATGTAATTGTGAAAAAAAAAAGTCATAGTATAGTATGTCGATATTTTCGTGAAAAAAAAGTCATAGTATAGTATGTCGAAATTTTCGTGAAAAAAAAGTCATAGTATAGTATGTCGAAATTTTCGTGAAAAAAAAGTCATAGTATAGTATGTCGATACTTTCGTGAAAAAAAAGTCATAGTATAGTACGTCGAAATTTCCGTGATAAAAAAGTCATAGTATAGTATGTTGAAATTTTCGTGAAAAAAAAGTCATACTATAGTATGTCGAAAAATCTTTTGAAAAAAAAGTCATAGTATAGAATGTTGAGATTTTCCTGAATAAAAAGTCATAGTATAGTGTGTCGAAATTTTTGTGGAAAAAAAGTCATACTATAGTATTTCGAAATTTCCATGAAGAAAAAGTAATATTATAGTACGTCGAAAATTTGTTTAAAAAAAGTCATAGTATAGTATGTAGATATTTTCGTGAAAAAAAAGTCATAGTATAGTATTTCGATATTTTCGTGAAAAAAAAGTCATAGTATAATATGCCGAAATTTCCGTGATAAAAAAGTCATAGTATAGTATGTCGAAATTTTCGTGAAAAAAAAGTCATAGTATAGTATGTCGAAATTTTCGTGAAAAAAAGTCATACTATCGTAATTCGAAATTTTCGTGAAAAAAGTCATAGTATAGTATGTCGCAATTTTAGTGAAAAAAAGTCATAGTATAGTATGTCGAAATTGTCATGAAAAAAAGTCATAGTATAGTATGTCGAAATTTTCGTGATAAAAAGTCATAGTATAGTATGTCGAAATTTTCGTGAAAAAAAAGTCATAGTATTGTCGATATTTTCGTGAAAAAAAAGTCATAGTATAGTATGTCGATATTTTCGTGAAAAATAAGTCATAGTATAGTATGTCGAGATTTTCGTGAAAAAAAAGTCATATTATAGTATGTCGAATATTTTTTGGGAAAAATAAGTCATACTATAGTCTGTCGAAATTTCCGTGAAAAAAAAGTCATAGTATAGTATGTCGAAATTTCCGTGAAAAAAGTCATAGTATAGTATGTCGATATTTTCGTGAAAAAAAAGTCATAGTATAGTATGTCGAGATTTCCGTGATAAAAAAAGTCATAGTATAGTACGTCGAAATTTTCGTGAAAAAAAAGTCATACTATAGTATGTCGAAAAATCTTTTGAAAAAAAAGTCATAGTATAGTATGTCGCAATTTTAGTGAAAAAAAGTCATAGTATAGTATGTCGAAATTTTCGTGAAAAAAAAGTTATAGTATAGTATGTCGATATTTTCGTGAAAAAAAAGTCATAGTATAGTATGTCGATATTTTCGTGAAAAAAAAGTCATAGTATAGTATTTCGATATTTTCGTGAAAAAAAAGTCATAGTATAATATGCCGAAATTTCCGTGATAAAAAAAAGTCATGGTATAGTATGTCGAAATTTTCGTGAAAAAAAAGTCATAGTATAGTATGTCGAAATTTTCGTGAAAAAGTCATACTATAGTAATTCGAAATTTTCGTGAAAAAAGTCATAGTATAGTATGTCGCAATTTTAGTGAATAAAAGTCATAGTATAGTATGTCGAAATTGTCATGAAAAAAAAGTCATAGTATAGTATGTCGAAATTTTCGTGAAAAAAAAGTCATAGTATAGTATGTCGAAATTTTCGTGAAAAAAAAGTCATAGTATAGTATGTCGATATTTTCGTGAAAAATAAGTCAGTATAGTATGTCGAGATTTTCGTGAAAAAAAAGTCATACTATAGTATGTCGAATATTTTTTGGGAAAAATAAGTCATACTATAGTCTGTCGAAATTTCCGTGAAAAAAAAGTCATAGTATAGTATGTCGAAATTTCCGTGAAAAAAGTCATAGTATAGTATGTCGATATTTTCGTGAAAAAAAAGTCATAGTATAGTATGTCGAGATTTCCGTGATAAAAAAGTCATAGTATAGTACGTCGAAATTTTCGTGAATAAAAGTCATAGTATACTAAGTCGAAGTTTTCGTGAAAAAAGTCATAGTATAGTATGTCGCAATTTTAGTGAAAAAAAGTCATAGTATAGTATGTCGAAATTGTCATGAAAAAAAAGTCATAGTATAGTATGTCGAAATTTTAGTGATAAAAAGTCATAGTATAGTATGTCGAAATTTTCGTGAAAAAAAAGTCATAGTATTGTCGATATTTTCGTGAAAAAAAAGTCATAGTATAGTATGTCGATATTTTCGTGAAAAATAAGTCATAGTATAGTATGTCGAGATTTTCGTGAAAAAAAAGTCATATTATAGTATATCGAATATTTTTTGGGAAAAATAAGTCATACTATAGTCTGTCGAAATTTCCGTGAAAAAAAAGTCATAGTATAGTATGTCGAAATTTCCGTGAAAAAAGTCATAGTATAGTATGTCGATATTTTCGTGAAAAAAAAGTCATAGTATAGTATGTCGAAATTGTCATGAAAAAAAAGTCATAGTATAGTATGTCGAAATTTTCGTGAAAAAAAAGTCATACTATAGTATGTCGAAAAATCTTTTGAAAAAAAAGTCATAGTATAGTATGTCGCAATTTTAGTGAAAAAAAGTCATAGTATAGTATGTCGAAATTTTCGTGAAAAAAAAGTTATAGTATAGTATGTCGATATTTTCGTGAAAAAAAAGTCATAGTATAGTATGTCGATATTTTCGTGAAAAAAGTCATAGTATAGTATTTCGATATTTTCGTGAAAAAAAAGTCATAGTATAGTATGTCGAAATTTTCGTGAAAAAAAAGTCATAGTATAGTATGTCGAAATTTCCGTGAAAAAAAAGTCATAGTATAGTATGTCGATATTGTCATGAAAAAAAAGTCATAGTATAGTATGTCGAAATTTTAGTGAATAAAAGTCATAGTATAGTATGTCGAAATTGTCATGAAAAAAAAGTCATAGTATAGTATGTCGAAATTTTCGTGAAAAAAAAGTCATAGTATAGTATTTCGATATTTTCGTGAAAAAAAAGTCATAGTATAATATGCCGAAATTTCCGTGATAAAAAAAAGTCATAGTATAGTATGTCGAAATTTTCGTGAAAAAAAAGTCATAGTATAGAATGTCGATATTTTCCTGAATAAAAAGTCATACTATAGTAATTCGAAATTTTCGTGAAAAAAGTCATAGTATAGTATGTCGCAATTTTAGTGAAAAAAAGTCATAGTATAGTATGTCGAAATTGTCATGAAAAAAAAGTCATAGTATAGTATGTCGAAATTTTCGTGAAAAAAAAAGTCATAGTATAGTATGTCGAAATTTTCGTGAAAAAAAAGTCATAGTATAGTATGTCGATATTTTCGTGAAAAATAAGTCAGTATAGTATGTCGAGATTTTCGTGAAAAAAAAGTCATACTATAGTATGTCGAATATTTTTTGGGAAAAATAAGTCATACTATAGTCTGTCGAAATTTCCGTGAAAAAAAAGTCATAGTATAGTATGTCGAAATTTCCGTGAAAAAAGTCATAGTATAGTATGTCGATATTTTCGTGAAAAAAAAGTCATAGTATAGTATGTCGAGATTTCCGTGATAAAAAAAGTCATAGTATAGTACGTCGAAATTTTCGTGAAAAAAAGTCATACTATCGTAATTCGAAATTTTCGTGAAAAAAGTCATAGTATAGTATGTCGCAATTTTAGTGAAAAAAAGTCATAGTATAGTATGTCGAAATTGTCATGAAAAAAAAGTCATAGTATAGTATGTCGAAATTTTAGTGAAAAAAAGTCATAGTATATAGTATGTCGAAATTTTCGTGAAAAAAAAGTCATAGTATTGTCGATATTTTCGTGAAAAAAAAGTCATAGTATAGTATGTCGATATTTTCGTGAAAAATAAGTCATAGTATAGTATGTCGAGATTTTCGTGAAAAAAAAGTCATACTATAGTATGTCGAATATTTTTTGGGAAAAATAAGTCATACTATAGTCTGTCGAAATTTCCGTGAAAAAAAAGTCATAGTATAGTATGTCGAAATTTCCGTGAAAAAAAAAGTCATAATATTGTATGTCGATATTTTCGTGAAAAAAAAGTCATAGTATAGTATGTCGAGATTTCCGTGATAAAAAAGTCATAGTATAGTACGTCGAAATTTTCGTGAAAAAAAAGTCATAGTATAGTATGTCGAAAATTCGGTGAAAAAAAAGGCATGGTATAGTATGTCGCAATTTTAGTGAAAAAAAGTCATAGTATAGTATGTCGAAATTTTCGTGAAAAAAAAGTCATAGTATTGTCGATATTTTCGTGAAAAAAAAGTCATAGTATAGTATGTCGATATTTTCGTGAAAAAAAGTCATAGTATAGTATGTCGATATTTTCGTGAAAAAAAAGTCATAGTATAGTATGTCGAAATTTTCGTGAAAAAAAAGTCATAGTATAGTATGTCGAAATTTCGTGAAAAAAAAGTCATAGTATAGTATGTCGATATTGTCATGAAAAAAAAGTCATAGTATAGTATGTCGAAATTTTCGTGAAAAAAAAGTCATAGTATAGTATGTCGAAATTGTCGTGAAAAAAAAGTCATAGTATAGTATGTCGAAATTTCGTGAAAAAAAAGTCATAGTATAGTATGTCGAAATTTCGTGAAAAAAAAGTCATAGTATAGTATGTCGAAATTTCGTGAAAAAAAGTCATAGTATAGTATGTCGAAATTTCGTGAAAAAAAATGTCATAGTATAGTATGTCGAAATTTTCGTGAAAAAAAAGTCATACTATAGTATGTCGAAATTTTCGTGAAAAAAAAGTCATAGTATAGTATGTCGAAATTTTCGTGAAAAAAAAGTCATACTATAGTATGTCGAAATTTTCGTGAAAAAAAAGTCATAGTATAGTATGTCGAAATTTTCGTGAAAAAAAAGTCATAGTATAGTATGTCGAAATTTTGGTGAAAAAAAAGTCATAGTATAGTATGTCGAAATTTTGGTGAAAAAAAAGTCATAGTATAGTATGTCGAAATTTTGGTGAAAAAAAAGTCATAGTATAGTATGTCGAAATTTCCGTGAAAAAAAGTCATAGTATAGTATGTCGAAATTTTCGTGAAAAAAAAGTCATAGTATAGTATGTCGAAATTTTGTTGAAAAAAAAGTCATAGTATAGTATGTCGAAATTTTTTGTGAATAAAAAGTCATAGTATAGTATGTCGAAATTTCGTGAAAAAAAAGTCATAGTATAGTATGTCGAAATTTTCGTGAAAAAAAAGTCACATTATAGTATGTCGAAATTTTCGTGAAAAAAAGTCATAGTATAGTATGTCGAAATTTTCGTGAAAAAAAGTCATAGTATAGTATGTCGAAATTTTCGTGAAAAAAAGTCATAGTATAGTATGTCGAAATTTTCGTGAAAAAAAGTCATAGTATAGTATGTCGAAATTTTCGTGAAAAAAAAGTCATAGTATAGTATGTCGAACTTTTCGTGAAAAAAAAGTCATAGTATAGTATGTCGAAATTTTCGTGAAAAAAAAGTCATAGTATAGTATGTCGAAATTTCCGTGAAAAAAAAGTCATAGTATAGTATGTTGAAATTTTCGTGAAAAAATGTCATAGTATAGTATGTCGAAATTTTGTGAAAAAAAAGTCATAGTATAGTATGTCGAAATTTTCGTGAAAAAAAAGTGATAGTATAGTATGTCGAAATTTTCGTGAAAAAAAAGTCAGTGTAGTATGTTTGAAATTTTCGTGAAAAAAAGTCATAGTATAGTATGTCGAAATTTTCGTGAAAAAAAAGTCATAGTATAGTATGTCGAAATTTGCGTGAAAAAAAAGTCATAGTATAGTATGTCGAATTTTCGTGAAAAAAAGTCATAGTATAGTATGTCGATATTTTCGTGAAAAAAAAGTCATAGTATAGTATGTCGAAATTTTCGTGAAAAAAAAGTCATAGTATAGTATGTCGAAATTTCGTGAAAAAAAAGTCATAGTATAGTATGTCGATATTTCTTGAAAAAAAAGTCATAGTATAGTATGTCGAAATTTCGTGAAAAAAAGTCATAGTATAGTATGTCGAAATTTTCAGTGAAAAAAAAGTCATAGTATAGTATGTCGAAATTTTCGTGAAAAAAAGTCATAGTATAGTATGTCGAAATTGTCATTCGAATTTTGAAAAAAAAATCATAGTATAGTATGTCGATTGTGAAAAAAAGTCAGTATAGTCGAATTCTGAAAAAAAAGTATATATAGTATGTCGAAATTTTCGTGAAAAAAAAATCATAGTATAGTATGTCGAATTCGTGAAAAAAAAATCATAGTATAGTATCGAATTCGTGAAAAAAGTCAGTATATATGGAAATTCGTGAAAAAAAAGTCATTATAGTATGTCGAATTTGAAAAAAGTCATAGTATAGATGTAATTTTCTGAAAAGTCATATATAGTCGAAATTTGTGAAAAAGTCATATATAGTATTCGAAATTTGAAAAAGTATATATAGTAGTCGAATTTAAAAAGTCATAGTATAGATGTGAATTCTGAAAAAATCATAGTATAGTTTCGAATTTGTGAAAAAAGTCATATATATATCGATGAAAAAAGTCATAGTATAGTATGTCGATATTCTGTGAAAAAAAAGACATATGATAGTATGTCTATATTTTCGTGAAAAATAAGTCATAGTAAAGTAAGTCGAGATTTCGTGAAAAAAAGTCATATATGTATGTACCGAATATTTATTATGGGAAAATAAGTCAAACTAAAGTCTGTCGAATTTCCGTGAAAAAAAAGTCAAAGTAAATAGTCTGTGTCGAAAATTCCTGAAAAAAGTCATAGTATAGTAGGATCGATTATGTCATGAAAAAAAAGTCATAGTATAGTATGTCGAAATTTTAGTGAAAAAAAGTCATAGTATAGTATGTCGAAATTGTCGTGAAAAAAAGTCATAGTATAGTATGTCGAAATTTTCGTGAAAAAAAAGTCATAGTATAGTATGTCGAAATTTCCGTGAAAAAAAAGTCATAGTATAGTATGTCGATATTTTCGTGAAAAAAAGTCATAGTATAGTATGTCGAAATTTTCGTGAAAAATAAGTCATAGTATAGTATGTCGAAATTTTCGTGAAAAAAAAGTCATAGTATAGTATGTCGATACTTTCGTGAAAAAAGTCATAGTATAGTACGTCGAAATTTCCGTGATAAAAAAAGTCATAGTATAGTATGTCGAAATTTTCGTGAAAAAAAGTCATAGTATAGTATGTCGAAATTTTCCTGAATAAAAAGTCATAGTATAGTATGTCGAAATTTTCATGAAAAATAAGTCATAGTATAGTGTGTCGAAATTTTTGTGGAAAAAAAGTCATACTATAGTATTTCGAAATTTCCATGAAGAAAAAGTAATATTATAGTACGTCGAAAATTTGTTTAAAAAAAGTCATAGTATAGTATGTCGATATTTTCGTGAAAAAAAAGTCATAGTATAGTATTTCGATATTTTCGTGAAAAAAAAGTCATAGTATAATATGCCGAAATTTCCGTGATAAAAAAGTCATAGTATAGTATGTCGAGATTTTCGTGAAAAAAAAGTCATACTATAGTATGTCGAATATTTTTTGGGAAAAATAAGTCATACTATAGTCTGTCGAAATTTCCGTGAAAAAAAAGTCATAGTATAGTATGTCGAAATTTCCGTGAAAAAAGTCATAGTATAGTATGTCGATATTGTCATGAAAAAAAAGTCATAGTATAGTATGTCGCAATTTTAGTGAATAAAAGTCATAGTATAGTATGTCGAAATTGTCATGAAAAAAAAGTCATAGTATAGTATGTCGAAATTTTCGTGAAAAAAAAGTCATAGTATAGTATGTCGAAATTTCCGTGAAAAAAAAGTCATAGTATAGTATGTCGATATTTTCGTGAAAAATAAGTCAGTATAGTGTCGAGATTTTCGTGAAAAAAAAGTCATGCTATAGTATGTCGAAATTTTCGTGAAAAAAAAGTCATAGTATAGTATGTCGATACTTTCGTGAAAAAAAAGTCATAGTATAGTACGTCGAAATTTCCGTGATAAAAAAAGTCATAGTATAGTATGTTGAAATTTTCGTGAAAAAAAAGTCATACTATAGTATGTCGAAAAATCTTTTGAAAAAAAAGTCATAGTATAGAATGTTGAGATTTTCCTGAATAAAAAGTCATAGTATAGTGTGTCGAAATTTTTGTGGAAAAAAAGTCATACTATTGTATTTCGAAATTTCCATGAAGAAAAAGTAATATTATAGTACGTCGAAAATTTGTTTAAAAAAAGTCATAGTATAGTATGTAGATATTTTCGTGAAAAAAAAGTCATAGTATAGTATTTCGATATTTTCGTGAAAAAAAAGTCATAGTATAATATGCCGAAATTTCCGTGATAAAAAAGTCATAGTATAGTATGTCGAAATTTTCGTGAAAAAAAAGTCATAGTGTAGTATGTCGAAATTTTCGTGAAAAAAAGTCATACTATCGTAATTCGAAATTTTCGTGAAAAAAGTCATAGTATAGTATGTCGCAATTTTAGTGAAAAAAAGTCATAGTATAGTATGTCGAAATTGTCATGAAAAAAAGTCATAGTATAGTATGTCGAAATTTTCGTGATAAAAAGTCATAGTATAGTATGTCGAAATTTTCGTGAAAAAAAAGTCATAGTATTGTCGATATTTTCGTGAAAAAAAAGTCATAGTATAGTATGTCGATATTTTCGTGAAAAATAAGTCATAGTATAGTATGTCGAGATTTTCGTGAAAAAAAAGTCATACTATAGTATGTCGAATATTTTTTGGGAAAAATAAGTCATACTATAGTCTGTCGAAATTTCCGTGAAAAAAAAGTCATAGTATAGTATGTCGAAATTTCCGTGAAAAAAGTCATAGTATAGTATGTCGATATTTTCGTGAAAAAAAAGTCATAGTATAGTATGTCGAGATTTCCGTGATAAAAAAAGTCATAGTATAGTACGTCGAAATTTTCGTGAAAAAAAAGTCATACTATAGTATGTCGAAAAATCTTTTGAAAAAAAAGTCATAGTATAGTATGTCGCAATTTTAGTGAAAAAAAGTCATAGTATAGTATGTCGAAATTTTCGTGAAAAAAAAGTTATAGTATAGTATGTCGAAATTTTCGTGAAAAAAAAGTCATAGTATAGTATGTCGATATTTTCGTGAAAAAAAAGTCATAGTATAGTATTTCGATATTTTCGTGAAAAAAAAGTCATAGTATAATATGCCGAAATTTCCGTGATAAAAAAAGTCAGTATAGTATGTCGAAATTTTCGTGAAAAAAAAGTCATAGTATAGTATGTCGAAATTTTCGTGAAAAAGTCATACTATAGTAATTCGAAATTTTCGTGAAAAAAGTCATAGTATAGTATGTCGCAATTTTAGTGAATAAAAGTCATAGTATAGTATGTCGAAATTTTCGTGAAAAAAAAGTCATAGTATAGTATGTCGAAATTTTCGTGAAAAAAAAGTCATAGTATAGTATGTCGATATTTTCGTGAAAAATAAGTCAGTATAGTATGTCGAGATTTTCGTGAAAAAAAAGTCATACTATAGTATGTCGAATATTTTTTGGGAAAAATAAGTCATACTATAGTCTGTCGAAATTTCCGTGAAAAAAAAGTCATAGTATAGTATGTCGAAATTTCCGTGAAAAAAGTCATAGTATAGTATGTCGATATTTTCGTGAAAAAAATGTCATAGTATAGTATGTCGAGATTTCCGTGATAAAAAAAGTCATAGTATAGTACGTCGAAATTTTCGTGAAAAAAAGTCATACTATAGTATGTCGAAATTTTCGTGAAAAAAAAGTCATACTATAGTATGTCGAAAAATCTTTTGAAAAAAAAGTCATAGTATAGTATGTCGAAATTTTCGTGAAAAAAAAGTCATAGTATAGTATGTCGAAATTTTCGTGAAAAAAAGTCATACTATCGTAATTTGAAATTTTCGTGAAAAAAGTCATAGTATAGTATGTCGCAATTTTAGTGAAAAAAAGTCATAGTATAGTATGTCGAAATTGTCATGAAAAAAAGTCATAGTATAGTATGTCGAAATTTTCGTGATAAAAAGTCATAGTATAGTATGTCGAAATTTTCGTGAAAAAAAAGTCATAGTATTGTCGATATTTTCGTGAAAAAAAAGTCATAGTATAGTATGTCGATATTTTCGTGAAAAATAAGTCATAGTATAGTATGTCGAGATTTTCGTGAAAAAAAAGTCATAGTATAGTATGTCGAAATTTCCGTGAAAAAAAAGTCATAGTATAGTATGTCGAAATTTCCGTGAAAAAAGTCATAGTATAGTATGTCGATATTTTCGTGAAAAAAAAGTCATAGTATAGTATGTCGAGATTTCGTGATAAAAAAAGTCATAGTATAGTATGTCGAAATTTTCGTGAAAAAAAAGTCATATATAGTATTCGAAATTTTCGTGAAAAAAGTCATAGTATAGTATGTCGAAATTTTAGTGAAAAAAAGTCATAGTATAGTATGTCGAAATTGTCATGAAAAAAAGTCATAGTATAGTATGTCGAAATTTCGTGATAAAAAGTCATAGTATAGTATGTCGAAATTTTCGTGAAAAAAAAGTCATAGTATAGTTGTCGATATTTTCGTGAAAAAAAAGTCATAGTATATTGTCGAAATTTTCGTGAAAAAAAGTCATAGTATAGTATGTCGAATTTCGTTAAAAAAAAGTCATAGTTTCGTTTTAAAAAAAAGTCATAGTAAAAAAACGAATTGTTGATATGCGAAATTCATGATAAATAAAGTCATTGTAAAGTAAGTCAAATTTTGTGAAAAAAAAGTCATATATAGTATGTGAAATTTTCGTGAAAAAAATCATAGAAATCGAAATTTTCGTGAAAAAAGTCATAGTATAGTATGTCGAATTTTAGTGAAAAAAGTCATAGTATAGTATGTCGAAATTTCATGAAAAAAAAGTCATAGTATAGTATGTCGAAATTTTGTGAAAAAAAAGTCATAGTATAGTATGTCGAAATTTTCGTGAAAAAAAAGTCAGTATAGTATGTCGAAATTTTGTAAAAAAAAGTCATAGTATAATGTTGAAATTTTCGTGAAAAAAAGTCATAGTATAGTATGTCGAAATTTTCGTGAAAAAAAAGTCATAGTATAGTATGTCGAAATTTTCGTGAAAAAAAGTCATAGTATAGTATGTCGAAATTTTCTTGAAAAAAAAGTCATAGTATAGTATGTTGAAATTTTCGTGAAAAAAAGTCATAGTATAGTATGTCGAAATTTTCGTGAAAAAAAGTCATAGTATAGTATGTCGAAATTTCGTGAAAAAAAAGTCATAGTATAGTATGTCGAAATTTTCGTGAAAAAAAGTCATAGTATAGTATGTCGAAATTTTCGTGAAAAAAAGTCATAGTATAGTATGTCGAAATTTTCGTGAAAAAAAGTCATAGTATAGTATGTCGAAATTTTCGTGAAAAAAAGTCATAGTATAGTATGTCGAAATTTTCGTGAAAAAAAGTCATAGTATAGTATGTCGAAATTTTCGTGAAAAAAAAGTCATAGTATAGTATGTCGAAATTTTCGTGAAAAAAAAGTCATAGTATAGTATGTCGAAATTTTCGTGAAAAAAAGTCATAGTATAGTATGTCGAAATTGTCGTGAAAAAAAAGTCATAGTATAGTATGTCGAAATTTTCGTGAAAAAAAAGTCATAGTACAGTATGTCGAAATTTTCGTGAAAAAAAAGTCATAGTATAGTATGTCGATATTTTCGTGAAAAATAAGTCAAGTATAGTATGTCGAGATTTTCGTTGAAAAAAAAGTCATACTATAGTATGTCGAATATTTTTGGGAAAAAAAGTCATACTATAGTCTGTCGAAATTTCGTGAAAAAAAAGTCATAGTATAGTATGTCGAAATTTCCGTGAAAAAAGTCATAGTATAGTATGTCGATATTTTCGTGAAAAAAATGTCATAGTATAGTATGTCGAGATTTCCGTGATAAAAAAAGTCATAGTATAGTACGTCGAAATTTCGTGAAAAAAAGTCATACTATAGTATGTCGAAATTTTCGTGAAAAAAAAGTCATACTATAGTATGTCGAAAATTCTTTGAAAAAAAGTCATAGTATAGTATGTCGAAATTTTCGTGAAAAAAAAGTCATAGGTATAGTATGTCGATATTTTCGTGAAAAAAAAGTCATAGTATAGTATGTCGATATTTTCGTGAAAAATAAGTCATAGTATAGTATGTCGAAATTTTCGTGAAAAAAAAGTCATACTATAGTATGTCGAAATTTTCGTGAAAAAAAGTCATACTATAGTATGTCGAAATTTCGTGAAAAAAAAGTCATAGTATAGTATGTCGAAATTTCGTGAAAAAAAGTCATAGTATAGTATGTCGATATTTTCATGAAAAAAAAGTCATAGTATAGTATGTCGAAATTTTCGTGAAAAAAAAGTCATAGTATAGTATGTCGATATTTTCGTGAAAAAAAGTCATAGTATAGTATGTCGAAATTTTCGTGAAAAAAAGTCATAGTATAGTATGTCGAAATTTCTTGAAAAAAAAGTCATAGTATAGTATGTCGAAATTTTCGTGAAAAAAAAGTCATAGTATAGTATGTCGAAATTTCGTGAAAAAAAGTCATACTATCGTAAGTCGAAATTTTCGTGAAAAAAGTCATAGTATAGTATGTCGCAATTTCGTGAAAAAAAAGTCATAGTATAGTATGTCGAAATTTCGTGAAAAAAAGTCATAGTATAGTATGTCGAAATTTCGTGAAAAAAGTCATAGTATAGTATGTCGAAATTTTCGTGAAAAAAAAGTCATAGTATAGTATGTCGATATTTCGTGAAAAAAAAGTCATAGTATAGTATGTCGAAATTTTCGTGAAAAAAAAGTCATAGTATAGTATGTCGAAATTTTCGTGAAAAAAGTCATACTATAGTATGTCGAAATTTTCGTGAAAAAAGTCATAGTATAGTATGTCGCAATTTTAGTGAAAAAAAGTCATAGTATAGTATGTCGAAATTGTCAGTGAAAAAAAAGTCATAGTATAGTATGTCGAAATTTTCGTGAAAAAAAAGTCATAGTATAGTATGTCGAAATTTTCGTGAAAAAAAAGTCATAGTATAGTATGTCGATATTTTCGTGAAAAAAAAGTCATAGTATAGTATGTCGAGATTTTCGTGAAAAAAAAGTCATACTATAGTATGTCGATATTTCGTGAAAAAAAAGTCATAGTATAGTATGTCGAAATTTTCGTGAAAAAAAGTCATAGTATAGTATTTCGAAATTTTCGTGAAAAAAAAGTCATAGTATAGTATGTCGAAATTTCGTGAAAAAAAGTCATAGTATAGTATGTCGAAATTTCCGTGAAAAAAAAGTCATAGTATAGTATGTCGATATTTTCGTGAAAAAAAAGTCATAGTATAGTATGTCGAGATTTCCGTGATAAAAAAAGTCATACTATAGTATGTCGAAATTTTCGTGAAAAAAAAGTCATAGTATAGTATGTCGAAATTTTCGTGAAAAAAAGTCATACTATAGTATGTCGAAATTTTCGTGAAAAAAGTCATAGTATAGTATGTCGAAATTTTAGTGAAAAAAAGTCATAGTATAGTATGTCGAAATTTTCGTGAAAAAAAAGTAATAGTATAGTATGTCGAATTTTCGTGAAAAAAAAGTCATAGTATAGTATGTCGAAATTTTCGTGAAAAAAAAGTCATAGTATAGTATGTCGATATTTTCGTGAAAAATAAGTCAGTATAGTATGTCGAGATTTTCGTGAAAAAAAAGTCATACTATAGTATGTCGAATATTTTTTGGGAAAAATAAGTCACACTATAGTCTGTCGAAATTTCCGTGAAAAAAAAGTCATAGTATAGTATGTCGAAATTTCCGTGAAAAAAGTCATAGTATAGTATGTCGATATTTTCGTGAAAAAAATGTCATAGTATAGTATGTCGAGATTTCCGTGATAAAAAAAGTCATAGTATAGTACGTCGAAATTTTCGTGAAAAAAAGTCATACTATAGTATGTCGAAATTTTCGTGAAAAAAAAGTCATACTATAGTATGTCGAAAAATCTTTTGAAAAAAAAGTCATAGTATAGTATGTCGAAATTTTCGTGAAAAAAAAGTCATAGTATAGTATGTCGAAATTTTCGTGAAAAAAAGTCATACTATCGTAATTCGAAATTTTCGTGAAAAAAGTCATAGTATAGTATGTCGCAATTTTAGTGAAAAAAAGTCATAGTATAGTATGTCGAAATTGTCATGAAAAAGTCATAGTATAGTATGTCGAAATTTTCGTGATAAAAAGTCATAGTATAGTATGTCGAAATTTTCGTGAAAAAAAAGTCATAGTATTGTCGATATTTTCGTGAAAAAAAAGTCATAGTATAGTATGTCGATATTTTCGTGAAAAATAAGTCATAGTATAGTATGTCGAGATTTTCGTGAAAAAAAAGTCATATTATAGTATGTCGAATATTTTTTGGGAAAAATAAGTCATACTATAGTCTGTCGAAATTTCCGTGAAAAAAAAGTCATAGTATAGTATGTCGAAATTTCCGTGAAAAAAGTCATAGTATAGTATGTCGATATTTTCGTGAAAAAAAAGTCATAGTATAGTATGTCGAGATTTCCGTGATAAAAAAAGTCATAGTATAGTATGTCGAAATTTTCGTGAAAAAAAGTCATACTATCGTAATTCGAAATTTTCGTGAAAAAAGTCATAGTATAGTATGTCGAAATTTTAGTGAAAAAAAGTCATAGTATAGTATGTCGAAATTTTCGTGAAAAAAAGTCATAGTATAGTATGTCGAAATTTTCGTGAAAAAAAAGTCATAGTATAGTATGTCGAAATTTTCGTGAAAAAAAAGTCATAGTATAGTATGTCGAAATTTCGTGAAAAAAAAGTCATAGTATAGTATGTCGAAATTTTCGTGAAAAAAAAGTCATAGTATAGTATGTCGAAATTTTCGTGAAAAAAAAGTCATAGTATAGTATGTCGAAATCTTCGTGAAAAAAAGTCATAGTATAGTATGTCGAAATTTTCGTGAAAAAAAGTCATAGTATAGTATGTCGAAATTTTCGTGAAAAAAAGTCATAGTATAGTATGTTGAAATTTTCGTGAAAAAAAAGTCATAGTATAGTATGTCGAAATTTCGTGAAAAAAAAGTCATAGTATAGTATGTCGAAATTTTCGTGAAAAAAAAGTCATAGTATAGTATGTCGATATTTTCGTGAAAAAAAGTCATAGTATAGTATGTCGAGATTTTCTGAAAAAAAAGTCATACTATAGTTTGTCGAAATTTTCGTGAAAAAAAAGTCATACTATAGTATGTCGAAATTTCTTGAAGAAAAAAGTCATAGTATAGTATGTCGAAATTTCGTTAAAAAAGTCATAGTATAGTATGTCGATATTTTCGTGAAAAAAAAGTCATAGTATAGTTCGATATTTTCGTGAAAAAAAAGTCATAGTATGTATGTCGATATTTTCGTGAAAAATAAGTCATAGTATAGTATGTCGAATTTTCGTGAAAAAAAAGTCATACTATAGTATGTCGAATATTTTTGGGAAAAAAAAGTCATACTATAGTCATTCGAAATTTCGTGAAAAAAAAGTCATAGTATAGTATGTCGAAATTTTCGTGAAAAAAAAGTCATAGTATAGTATGTCGAAATTTTCGTGAAAAAAAGTCATAGTATAGTATGTCGAAATTTTCGTGAAAAAAAGTCATAGTATAGTATGTCGAAATTTTCGTGAAAAAAAGTCATAGTATAGTATGTCGAAATTTTCGTGAAAAAAAAGTCATAGTATAGTATGTCGAAATTTCCGTGAAAAAAAAGTCATAGTATAGTATGTCGAAATTTTCGTGAAAAAAAGTCAGTATAGTATGTCGAAATTTTCGTGAAAAAAAGTCATAGTATAGTATGTCGAAATTTTCGTGAAAAAAAAGTCATAGTATAGTATGTCGAAATTTTCGTGAAAAAAAAGTCATAGTATAGTATGTCGAAATTTCGTGAAAAAAAGTCATAGTATAGTATGTCGAAATTTTCGTGAAAAAAAAGTCATAGTATAGTATGTCGATATTTTCGTGAAAAAAAAGTCATAGTATAGTATGTCGAGATTTTCGTGAAAAAAAAGTCATACTATAGTATGTCGAATATTTTTTGGGAAAAATAAGTCATACTATAGTCTGTCGAAATTTCCGTGAAAAAAAGTCATAGTATAGTATGTCGAAATTTCCGTGAAAAAAGTCATAGTATAGTATGTCGATATTTTCGTGAAAAAAAAGTCATAGTATAGTATGTCGAGATTTCCGTGATAAAAAAAGTCATAGTATAGTACGTCGAAATTTTCGTGAAAAAAAGTCATACTATCGTAATTCGAAATTTTCGTGAAAAAAGTCATAGTATAGTATGTCGCAATTTTAGTGAAAAAAAGTCATAGTATAGTATGTCGAAATTGTCATGAAAAAAAGTCATAGTATAGTATGTCGAAATTTTCGTGATAAAAAGTCATAGTATAGTATGTCGAAATTTTCGTGAAAAAAAAGTCATAGTATTGTCGATATTTTCGTGAAAAAAAAGTCATAGTATAGTATGTCGATATTTTCGTGAAAAAAAAGTCATAGTATAGTATGTCGAAATTTTCGTGAAAAAAAAGTCATAGTATAGTATGTCGAAATTTCCGTGAAAAAAAAGTCATAGTATAGTATGTCGATATTTTCGTGAAAAATAAGTCAGTATAGTGTCGAGATTTTCGTGAAAAAAAAGTCATACTATAGTATGTCGAAATTTTCGTGAAAAAAAAGTCATAGTATAGTATGTCGATACTTTCGTGAAAAAAAAGTCATAGTATAGTACGTCGAAATTTCCGTGATAAAAAAAGTCATAGTATAGTATGTTGAAATTTTCGTGAAAAAAAAGTCATACTATAGTATGTCGAAAAATCTTTTGAAAAAAAAGTCATAGTATAGAATGTTGAGATTTTCCTGAATAAAAAGTCATAGTATAGTATTTCGAAATTTCGATGAAGAAAAAGTAATATTATAGTACGTCGAAAATTTGTTTAAAAAAAGTCATAGTATAGTATGTAGATATTTTCGTGAAAAAAAAGTCATAGTATAGTATTTCGATATTTTCGTGATAAAAAAGTCATAGTATAGTATGTCGAAATTTTCGTGAAAAAAAAGTCATAGTATAGTATGTCGAAATTTTCGTGAAAAAAAGTCATAGTATAGTATGTCGAAATTGTCATGAAAAAAAGTCATAGTATAGTATGTCGAAATTTTCGTGAAAAAAAAGTCATAGTATAGTATGTCGAAATTTCCGTGAAAAAAGTCATAGTATAGTATGTCGATATTTTCGTGAAAAAAAAGTCATAGTATAGTATGTCGAGATTTCCGTGATAAAAAAAGTCATAGTATAGTACGTCGAAATTTTCGTGAAAAAAAGTCATACTATCGTAATTCGAAATTTTCGTGAAAAAAGTCATAGTATAGTATGTCGCAATTTTAGTGAAAAAAAGTCATAGTATAGTATGTCGAAATTGTCATGAAAAAAAGTCATAGTATAGTATGTCGAAATTTTCGTGATAAAAAGTCATAGTATAGTATGTCGAAATTTTCGTGAAAAAAAAGTCATAGTATTGTCGATATTTTCGTGAAAAAAAAGTCATAGTATAGTATGTCGATATTTTCGTGAAAAATAAGTCATAGTATAGTATGTCGAGATTTTCGTGAAAAAAAAGTCATACTATAGTATGTCGAATATTTTTTGGGAAAAATAAGTCATACTATAGTCTGTCGAAATTTCCGTGAAAAAAAAGTCATAGTATAGTATGTCGAAATTGTCATGAAAAAAAAGTCATAGTATAGTATGTCGAATATTTTTGGGGAAAAATAAGTCATACTATAGTCTGTCGAAATTTCCGTGAAAAAAAAGTCATAGTATAGTATGTCGAAATTTCCATGAAAAAAAAGTCATAATATTGTATGTCGATATTTTCGTGAAAAAAAAGTCATAGTATAGTATGTCGATATTTTCGTGAAAAAAAAGTCATAGTGTAGTATTTCGATATTTTCGTGAAAAAAAAGTCATAGTATAATATGCCGAAATTTCCGTGATAAAAAAGTCATAGTATAGTATGTCGAAATTTTCGTGAAAAAAAAGTCATGGTATAGTATGTCGCAATTTTAGTGAAAAAAAGTCATAGTATAGTATGTCGAAATTTTCGTGAAAAAAAAGTCATAGTATAGTATGTCGAAAGTTTCGTGAAAAAAAAGTCATAGTATGTCGATATTTTCGTGAAAAATAAGTCATAGTATAGTATGTCGAGATTTTCGTGAAAAAAGTCATACTATAGTATATCGAATATTTTTTGGGAAAAATAAGTCATACTATAGTCTGTCGAAATTTCCGTAAAAAAAAATTCATAGTATAGTATGTCGAAATTTCCGTGAAAAAAAAGTCATAGTATTGTATGTCGATATTTTCGTGAAAAAAGTCATAGTATAGTATGTCGAGATTTCCGTGATAAAAAGTCATAGTATAGTACGTCGAAATGTTCGTGAAAAAAAGTCATACTATAGTATGTCGAAAAATCTTTTGAAAAAAAAGTCAGTGTAGTATGTCGAAATTTTCGTGAAAAAAAGTCATAGTATAGTATGTCGATATTTTCGTGAAAAAAAAGTCATAGTATAGTATGTCGAAATTGTCATGAAAAAAAGTCATAGTATAGTATGTCGAAATTTTTGTGAAAAAAAAGTCATAGTATTGTTGATATTTTCGTGAAAAAAAAGTCATACTATAGTATGTCGAATATTTTTGGGGAAAAATAAGTCATACTATAGTCTGTCGAAATTTCCGTGAAAAAAAAGTCATAGTATAGTATGTCGAAATTTCCGTGAAAAAAAGTCATAATATTGTATGTCGAAATTTTCGTGAAAAAAAAGTCATAGTATAGTATGTCGAGATTTCCGTGATAAAAAAAGTCATAGTATAGTACGTCGAAATTTTCATGAAAAAAAGTCATACTATAGTATGTCGAAATTTTCGTGAAAAAAGTCATACTATAGTATGTCGAAATTTTCATGAAAAAAAGTCATACTATAATATGTCGAAATTTTCGTGAAACAAGTTCTAGAATAGTATGTAAATTTTTTCGTGAAAAAAAAGTCATAGTATAGTATGTCGAAATTTTTGGGGAAAAAAGTTATAGTATACTATGTCGAAATTTTCGTGAAAAAAAAGTCAAAAAAAGACAGTATGTCGACATACTATACTATGACTTCTTTTTCACGAAATTTTCGACATACTATAGTATGACTTTTTTTCATGAAATTTTTCGACATAATATACTGTGACTTTTTTTCATAAAATTCTCGACATACTATATTATGACTTTTTTCATAAAATTCTCAACATACTACACACTAAGACTTTTTTTCATAAAATTTTCGACATACTATTGTATGACTTTTTTCTCCATGAAAATTTTCGTCATACTATACTATGATTTTTTTTCAGGACATTTTCGACATACTATGACATTTTTTTCAGGAAATTTTCGACATACTATGACTTTTTTTCCAATAAAATTTTCGACATATTTAGTAGGACCTATTTTTCCCGAAATTTTCGACATACTATAGTATGACTTTTTTTTTCATTAAATTTTTCGACATACTATACTTATACTTTTTGTTCAAAGATTTTTTGAAATACTTTACTATGACTTTTTTTCATAAAATGTTCGACATAATATACTGTGACTTTTTTTCATAAAATTTTCGACATACTGTACTATCACTTTTTTTTCCATGAAATTTTTCGACATACTATACTATGACTTTTTTTTCATGAAAATTTTCGACATACTATACTATGACTTTTTTTTCAAAGATTTTTTGAAATACTTTACTATGACTTTTTTTTCATAACATTTTTGACATTACTATACTATGACTTTTTTTCCATGAAAATTTTCGACATATTTACTAGGACCTATTTTTCCCGAAATTTTCGACATACTATACTATGATTTTTTTTTCAAAGATTTTTTGAAATACTTTACTATGACTTTTTTTCATAAAATTTTCGACATACTATACTATGACTTTTTTCATAAAATTTTCAACATACTCTAGTATGACTTTTTTTTCACTAAATTCTCCCCATTTCTTTACTATGACTTTTTTTCATAACATTTTCGACATACTATACTATGACTTTTTTCATCAAATTTTCAACATACTCTAGTATGACTTTTTTTCACTAAATTCTCCACATTTCTATACTATGACTTTTTCTCCATGAAATTTTTCGACATACTATACTATGACTTTTTTTTCCTGAAAATGTTCGACATACTATACTATAACTTTTTTTTCCAAGAAATGTTTCGACATACTATACTATGACTTTTTTTCATAACATTTCGACATACTGTACTATCACTTTTTTTTCTCCATGAAATTTTTCGACATACTATACTATGACTTTTTTTTCATGAAAATGTTCAACACTATACTATGACTTTTTTTCACAAAATTTTCGACATACTATTGTATGACTTTTTTCTCCATGAAAATTTTCGTCATACTATACTATGATTTTTTTCAGGACATTTTCGACACTGACTTTTTTCATAAAATTTTCGACATACTATACTGACTTTTTTTTTCATGAAATTTTTCCACATACTATACTATGACTTTGTCCGGCAGCCTCCCTGGCCATCTGGTCCAACTCACCACCAGGTGGTGATCAATTGACAGCTCCGCTCCTCTCTTCACCTGAGTGTCCAAGACATACGGCCGCAGATCTGACGAAACAAACACAAAGTTGATTATTGATTGTTGGCCTAGGGTGTTCTGGTAAACTAACACCCACTGGGAGGCGGCCCCATGATGCTTCTTCGGGCTGAGCCCGGCCGGGCCCCATGGGCCAAGGCCCAGCCACCAGACGCTCGCCGGCGAGCTCCCCTCCCAGGTCTGGTCTAGGAGGTGGCCCCGGTCTCCCTTGTCCGGGCGAGGTTTCTTCAGTCTGTTTGGTCTGTTTCATTGAGGTCTCTGAATCGCTCTTGGTCTGGCCCCTCCCCTGAGACCACTTTGCCTTGGGAGACCCTACCAGGGGCTAATGCCCCCGACAACACAGCTCACAGGATCACTGGGGCACACAAACCCCTCCACCACGGTAAGGTGGCGATTCATTTGAGGGGCGAAAAAAGTCATAGTATATTATGTCGAAAAAATAAAAAAGTCATAGTATAGTATGTCGAAAAGTCGTTAAAAAAGTCAGGATAGTATGCCGAAAAAACTAAGTCATCTTATAGTACGTCGAAAAAAGTCGTAAAAAAGTCATAGTATAGTATGCTGAAAACAGTCACAGTATGTTTCCACCAGCACGCCCCTTCCCGGTGCCTCATGTCTGCTAATGTCAACTACATGTAAGTCTCTAGGACCAAGTGCCAAACCTGGGGTGATGCCTGTTTTTAAAAGTTAACTGTTTGTTTAATTTAGTCTACAGTATGAAAACTGTCCTTGAGAACTTTGAAAAGCGCTTTAAAAATCAAAATCTTATGTATTATTAATATTGTCATAAATAAGTAAGTAGTAAATAAGTGTTGTGATGGATCACAAAACAACTGATAGTTGAAGTACTTAATCTTTGTTCTTTATTGTTATAGACATGCTGCTTTACACACGAGGAAATACAGATATTGATTTTACAGAGCCACAAACCACCTACTGTGGAGTTATCCTGGATACCAGGTCAATAGTGGTCAGAACAGGAACAGGAAGGCACAGTGTCAAGTTGAAATGGCACAAAAGAGGGGGGAAAAACAAAATAACTATGTTACTTAAAAGCAGTGAGAGGTTTAAGACTACGAATTCACATGCAAATGCTAGCCCAATTATTAAAATGCAATGTTTGCACTTATTGCATTGGATGTGGTCCTTCCAATCAAACGTACATTAAGAGAATCCGCTTGAACCTAAATACTAAGATTAAATGCATAATTGATACATGGCCATAACATAGTAAATGAACAGTTAAATTTCATATTGCAATAACAATAACAAGATACATGTTTCCAGTAGCATGAAGTTTGCGATAGAAAAAAAGGCTCTGTACATCAGCATCAAAAATCCTGTCTACGGGCTGAAAACTGTTGTATATTGTAGCATTTATAAGAACACTAATGCCCAATGCAACAAGCAGGCAGCCATATCAATTCAAGGCACATAGATCTATATGCATGGCGCTACACATACAGGAACAAGTTATGTAAAGATGTTGCAGCCACACAAACACCGGACCCCTTTTTTGCGGCTACATCACATAAGCAGACACTGGCATTGCCACGAAAAGACTGTACAGAGATCTGCCACATCTACGACAAGCACACTTACTGTGCCATAGTGAGTCAGCATACATGTAGCTGGAGTATCTATGCTTGTTGCAGGCTTTAGCTATCTTTGAGTTTAGCTGTTAGGATGTGAATCTGTAGCTCTATTATCCAAGTCTTACATAATGTGCATGTTAACTGAATCTAGTTCCATTATTTCAATATCCGGATCATTTTTTCTATTTAATATGTAAGTATACAATTTTGGAAGTAACTACACAGGATTCTAGCACAGTAATGATACATAGATATCACATCATTAGAAACAATAAAAAAAAGTGACGTGTAGATGTTTAAGATGGCAGACAACTTAAACTCATCTCATCATAAACTCTTGTTATAAGGAATGGATTATAAACGATTTTGTCGGAGTGCAAAATCACTTCAAATGGACACATAGATACATAATCTTTTCTGCTTATAACCCAAATCAACCTTACTGTAAAAATAAGTTCTCAAGTCATAAGTGTATTTTACTGATGAACACAATATCTAAAAATCTTCTGAATGTTGTGTTAAGCAATTGATAGAGTTTTAAAATTCTTCTGAATTTTGTGTTAAGTAATTGATACAGAGTTAATTAAAGTAAGTGTGCTTAAAACCACCATGGCAGGTAGTGAAATATCTCTGGAATCCACATTACTAGACCACAACTGAACACAATCTGACAGTTAATGAAATGTTTTAAAAGTTGGGGAAAAAATACCTTTTTTTCCAAAAACATCAGTCATAGAGTAAGGTACCAAGAACATATTTGACATTAGAAAAGAAATTTGACTCCTGCAGAGACATTGATGGAATAAACAGAGTCCTACCTCGTCCTGGTGGACTTACTTTCAGGGCCGTCATTGTCTCTGATCACTGAAGCAGAAGCCTGGGCTGGGGGATAAAACGAATAGAGGGCCTGGATGATTTTTGTAATGCAAAAATCTGTTCTGGTGGATGGGAGGGAAAAGGCTAGATCAGAGTCAAGGGTTGAGGTGCTCATCTTCCATATGAAGGCTGCTCGTGGGACACAGGAGAGGCTGGCTGGAGCAGTTTGTGCTCTGACTTTTCAGGCTTTCTGTTGACTCTGATGAACCTGGAGAGGAAGAAGCAACAGATAAGCAACACAGCTCAAAGTGAAGTTTCCAGTTCACATAAGAAAACAGTGCTCATTCTTGATAAGATAGGCCTATCACAGGAAATTCACTTGATAATAACCGCCGGATCTTTTGTTTTTCTAGCTGTGATAGAAGACGTTGGATCTATTTACGGAGAATAGGATTCAGTGAGAGCAGTAGAGCTCATACACAGAAGCAGAGCAGACAGGAAAGCCTACATACCACAGTTATTCCTCCAAACCAATAGAGCAGGAATCGGGACCTAGAGCTGCCCAAAGTGAGGAGGCACGAAGGGAAAGGATGGTAGGGAAGAGAAGAGGAGTGTTAGGAAACAGAGAAGCACACAGGTTAGATGCAAAGCACAGAGAATCAAAGCCTTGAGTCTTGGCTTTGAGAAGAGGAACATTAGAGAACTAGAAAAAGAGTCAAAAATAAGCAAGAACCAGACAATTTTAGGAGCTGGAGTCAATTCTTGATCAAATTTTCTCTAAGCCACCATCAGAATGTACACTGTATATGGCTTTATACTTTAAGAGATTACATAAACGGCACATATTCTGCTTCTTTCCTTTCCTGTTTGCAGGGGCTTAAAGATTATTCTTGACCGTCTATTTCTTCTTTTTTCCTTGCAGAGAATTTCTCACCTGGCAGGGACAAGTCGCCCGGTGGGTCGCTCTCTGTTTTGGTCAAGCTGCTGTGTTCACTGCTGCAGTCTTGTAGGATGTCTGCTCCAGAATGCATCCCGTCCTCTGAATCAACCAGGAGAGTAAATATCAATGAATCTAACTCTCTAAGCCAACAAATATTTACCAGTGTCACATAATTAGCTGTTCACTGACTGCCAAACGAGAAAACTCACCATCATCTGGAGACAGGGATTCTGCCACGTCCTCTGCGGCTGTGGCCTGGAAGGAGGAGGAAAAGATCTGGTCATAGGTTTTGTTTGTAGCAGAGTTTAAGTGTCAGGTGGTGCAGTGGCGGCTTACATCGGTGGGAGCGGGGCTGCTAGACAGCAGTGTGTGTGGCTGAGCATCAGACATCTCGGACAGCTTCTCCTCATCTTCTTCCTGGATGGGAGACGATGGAGACCTAAGGGTGCTGGAGAGTAAAACAGGTACTTACTACATGGAATGATTTTCACTTTAATTGCACCTCTATCGTTCGATAACGGAACAACACATCCTTGTATGAAAGGGGTTACGGCCTCTGGTGACTGACTAAGCCTAATGTCAAGTGATGTTTGCAATTAATGTTGCACATACAAACATTATCTAATTTCCTGTCCTAACCTGATTTCTTACAGTAATATTTTTGTGTCCATGTGTGTGTGTGTAAACATACCTGTCAGGTGACTTGCTGACTTTGCCTTTCTGTACACTCCCATCACTTAAATGCTCTGGGGAGCTCAGCTGCCTTCCTTCACCGCCCCCTGAGAAGTTGATATCATCATAGAGGGGGGCAGATGGGATGGCAGGAGACACTGACCGCAGACCATTCAGAGCCTCCAACAGTGAGATGGGTTCAAAGCCAGGAGGAACCGAGTCTGTGCCCTGCAAAGAGAAGGTAAGAATGCACAGTTGATGAACACGTGGCTACTTTGACTTTTTTATGATATACTATACTGTGACATTTTTTTATAACATGTTTTATGGCATTCGAATGACATACTTTACTGTGACCTTTTATGACATGATATACTATGACTATATGACATTGTTTATGGCATGGTATACTATGACTATTTTGTGACATTTTTATGGCTGATGCAGTTTGGGTTGTCAAAGGTCATTGTCACAGTGACCTCACAAAACCCATTTTTGGCCCAAATTCAAGAATTTAAATGCTAATTATGACAATTCACACAAATGTCTAACATGATGAGGTGATGACATTTTTGGACCGACATGGATATTAACTGTAACTTGACTGGTTGGTGGAGACATACAACCGCGAGGCAGTAATTCTAGTTTATGCCATACTACTATCAGTGTTTTTATGACATTTTTCATGACGTATACTATGACTTCTTTTATGACATACTATCCTTTTTTATGACATAATATACTGACTTTTTGCGACATTTTTTATGGCACACTATAACATTGTTGTATTTCTTATGGCATTTGTATGACTCACTATGACTTTTTAATGACATTGTTTTATGGCATACTATATGACATTTTATGACTTTCATGACACTATACTGTGACATTTGATATGGCATACAACACTGAGTTTTTTATGACATACTGTACTGTGACATTGTTATGACATTTTTTATGATCTACAATATCGTGACATTGTTATGGCATACTACACTGACTTTATTACTTTTTTTTTTATGGAATACTACGACATAAGACATTTGTATGGCTTATGGCATACTACATTGACTTTTATGCCTTCTTTTAGGACATAATATACTGTGACAATTTTTGACTTTATGACATTTGTATGACCTACTATACTATGACTTTTTTAAGGTATACTACACTGACTTTTATGGTACTCCTTTTGACATATTTTATGACCTACTATACTGTGACTTTTTTAACATTGTTGACATACTATTATAACTTTTTTATGACATTTTTCATGATGTAGTATACTATGTCTTTACCATGCCGTTTTTTCCTGATATTTCTATTTTTCATGGCACACTGTACTATGACTATTTCATAACATAATGACTTTTTTGTGACATTTTGTTATGGCATGCTATAATATGACTTTTTTTAAAAGACATTATTGTATGGTATACTGTACCATAACTATACTATGACTTTTTAAATATTTTTTATGACATACGCTACCTTGACCTTTTTTTAGGATATACTATACTGTGACTTATGGACCTTTTTATGGCATGCTGTAGTATCACTATACTATCACTTTTTAATGATGTATTTTTATGGCGTAGTATACTTTGACTTTAATGCTATAATACTTTGACATTTTTCATGGCATGCTGCACTGACTTTTTTATGATTTTATGACATTGCTTATGTCATATTTCACCGACATTTTTGATATTTGTATGACTTTTATGACATAGTATACTGTGACATTTGTATGATTTTTTTATGGCTTACTACACTGACTTTTTTATTACATTTTATGACATACTATACTATGAATTTTACATACTATAATCACATCTTTTATGACATAGTTTTATGGCACACTATACTATGACTATGTTTTATACATTTTTGACTTTTTTATGACATTTGTATGACTTTTTATGGCATTGTTTATTGCATACTATAGTATGACATTACTTGATGTTTTATTGCATACTATACTATAACTTTTTTATGACATACTATAATGTGACATTTTTTATGACATTTATGGCTTTCTATATTAGAAAAACTTTGACATCTTTTATTACATACTATACTGTGACTTTTTGTTCATGACACACTATACTACTTTATAACATTGTTCATGGCATGCTATACTATGACTACACGCCGACCTTTTTTTATGAAGTTTTTATGACATACTGTACTATGACTATACTATGACTTTTTTATGACACACTATACTATAATTTCTTTTATGGAACTTTTTATGACATACTGTACTATGACATTTTTTATGTTTTTTTTAAAGGGACTATTTGTAACTTATCACGCGCATAAATCCTAACGGGTCCCATGCGCGCTCGCGTGTGGGTACGCGCTGCTCCTGCCTGCTTGCAGAAGCGCTCGTTCTCACCCGTTCGGCTCGCTCCCACTCCACGTGCACGCGCGCACACTGCAGAGAGTTAGTTTAGCTCTGAGAATATCTAGTGAATGTGCAGTGGACGTTTTTGCAGAACCCCCCCCCCCCCCTATTTCCTCCGGGTCGGCGGGCCGAGACAGGAAAAGCCAGCACTAGAATCAGCATTGATCCATGGAGAGACCTTAGTCTGGCCAGCTAACATTACTGCCAAGCAGGTGAAATATAGAGTGATATTGTGTGTTAGCTGACGTGTGTCGCCCCGCTGTTTAGACCGGTGCTCGTTCATGTCAATGTAGCGCGAGCACGAACAACAGGACGCTGACTTTCGTTGACATTGCGGCCACAGGTGTCGCTGTGAACAAGCAATTTCTGATTCTTACATATAGCCCCTTTAATAGTATATTATCCTGACTATTTTATGACATTGTTTATGAATTTTAATGGTATACCATCCTATGTCTTTTTCATGACTCCTTTTATGACATTATATACTATTTTTTTTGTGAGATTTTTATGGCATACTATACAATGACTATTTAGTGACTTTTTTATAACATTTGTATAAAAAATTATACTGTGACATTTTTCATGGCATACTATACTGTAACTTTTGGAAAATTGCATACTATGCTATGACATACTATACAATGAATTTTTTTCTGACATACTATAATATGACTTTTTATTACTTCTTTAATGACATCATTTTATGGCATACTATTATGTATTTTTTTTATGACAGACTACACTGACTTTTTATGGCACTCTATACTATTAATATTTTTAACATTTTTATGACATACTGTGACTTTTTTATGACATACTATAACATTACTTATTATGACATTTGTATGAATTACTATGACTTTTTATTTTTATGATATACTATCCTGTTATGGCCACTGCTGGCGCCCTTTTATGTGTATAACCCTTTTGTAGTGTTTTACTTATGTAAAGAATAGGACGTGGGGTCCCCTGCACACGATTGACTCTCCCTGCTGAGGCGTGGCTCATCTCGCACTTTCTGACAAGCCAGGGATCCTGATTGGAGCGGAACCTGATCCGGCTCTCCAACCCAGAGGCTGCAATTTGGGGACTAAAGCGGAGGTTGCGATTTCACTTGAACAGCTCGCCAGTGTGCCTTTTCTATTGTTGTTTAGTCGATAAATGTTAACTGTGGATAACTCTGTGTAAGGTACTTGTCAGCTACCTGAGTGGGCCAAGACTAGTTTCAAAAACTGATTACTCTCACTCAGAAAATTACGTGTTTAGAGATCACTGGGTGCAGGAGTGCTGTTTTGGTTGTGTCTTGATTTGTAACACATATTGTTTGGTTTTTCCTAAAGTTAGTCGTAGCTCAGTTATTTTAGAGTCCTCTTTTAGTTAAATTTATTTTTTTGCTTTGAACAGCACCCACCACCTTTTTTTTTTTTCTTTGTAGTCTGCCTCACCTATTTTTGTTTGTATTAAATAACTACGCTCAATAAAAAACTATTTCACCAATTCCAACTGGTTTAATGTTGCTTCCCTTTCCCCGAATGAGCTGGGTCTTAACAATCTGATGACTTTTTATGGCATACTTCTTTTATGACATGCTACAGTGACTCATTTATGACATATTATAATTTTTTATGGCATATTACACTGACTTTTCACGACTTTTTTCAAGACATTGTTTATGGCATACAACACCAACTTTATTATTATTATTTTATGACACTATACTAGGACTTTTTTATAGCATTCTATACCATGACTATTTTATAAAAAAAAAAATATTTTATACTATGACATTTTAACGTCATTGACATATTGACATGACTTTGTTTTATGGCATACTATTCTTCACAACATACCAACTTATTTTTAATTTTTACTGCAGAACTTTATATCGCAAATTTATCTGATTATAGACGTATGTAAATGAGACTTACCGAGTGCTCGTCATGGTCCATAGTCTGAGCCAGAACAGGGCTGAAGGACACGGGGGAGAGAGCACCAGGCTTTTTCCTCACAGCTCTTATCTGCAGCAAGGCCCTGAAGGCTGGTAAGACGAAAACAGGCTTAAATTTAACACAGTAATAATGTAAATTCATTATGTTAAACGTTGACTACTCTTCAAATAGCATCAATAGAGCACCTTAAAGAGCAGAACTTTATTAAAATAATGTAAAGCTTCTTACGCAGCCTGCAGATTGGACAGTTGTTGGCCTGGTAACGCAGAGTGTCTGCGCAGGAGTTGCAGAGACACAGGTGTCTGCAGGGCAGGATGAGTGTATCTCGCATGTCAGACAGACAGACAACACACTCGTTGCTGTTGTCACTGTTCTCATCATCTGATGGCTGGAAAAAGAAAACAAAAAAATCAAACCAAAAGTCACACAAATAAAACATCAAGTAACTTTTACAGCATTGGGATTCAAGTTGATATTCACTCAAACCTTGGTTTCTTGGTTGTTTTTGTTCTCAATCCCATAGATCTCCTGTAAGAGGTAGCTCACACGGTCCACCTGAAAAGATACAGTAAGAGAAATTGTCTTTCAGAAACCCGTGTCCACGCACAATGAAGTCTAACGGAGTTGGAAAGCAAAATGTATACAGTAACATATTCTCTCCACTGTCTTGTTTTGTCTTCATTTTTTTTTTAATTTAGGGAAGGATGATCATTTGGATTAGGCTATTTACAGTTTTAAGATTAAAACCATATGTCTCATGTACTTGATAAAAACACTGCAATGTTTCATTTTCAAAGACAGATTAAAATACTAAAAACAGAGTCTATGTGAAATTACTTTGAGCTCCCTGAAAGTATACATTCAACGTCTACTTCAGAGATCTGCTTTATTGCCAGACTCCCAAGGGGTCTCGGCATAGATTTTCGTGGCTCAGTGTTTTTCAGAAACTGCAGATGCGTATGAGGGTCACTGATGCTCTGCGTAAAACATCCTGTATTGCATTAACAACATGCTGTAGCATGTACAGTATGATCTTCACAATTTACTGACTTGGATTTAGGGTGATTAAAAAACAACTAGTAGATTAAGGCAAATTGAGGATATCCACTATTCATTCCACTTAATTATTTGCTAATTAATAATGACATGATTAATAATAATTGAAATAAGAACATTCAAAAACTTACAATTTGCTTCTGCTTCAGAGGCTTGACGGAGAAACTGCCATCAACGTGCTGGAGGTGAAAAACAAAAAATGTTTAGCTCATACAAAAACTTACACAGAATTAAATTATTTACATTTATTTAGATGTATACATACTCTTTCAAAGGCTGCCAAAAGTACGTGAGCATGTCCGAGGCAATCTTGAAAAGAACACACAATATTCTGGTTGACCCAAATGTTTATTTAAGCGTACAATTCAACTGCTAACACGGACAATATTGGTGCAATTCCTTAAAGATGTTGTACTACAATTTCATAGATATGCCTTTATGTATGTACAGCCAGCCTCAATAGTCCTGACTGTTATGCAGCTCTAGTAACCTACCGTCCCCTTCGTCAACCACAGCTTGGATTACCATAGGAAACACTCCTCGGTCAAGGTCAAAGTTCAGCTGTAAGGGAAGAGAAACATAGATTTTATTATTCAATGAGGCACGGTTAAAAAAACAGAGAAGTCAGAAGTTGTGTTGATGCACTGTAAATAGATAATACAAGACATAAACCAACACCAGTGGAGGCAAAGGGTTTTTGTGATGTGTGATCCAGTAACAAACTCCACTAACTGCTGAAGACACTGTTCATAGGCATTATTGTTTAAGTAATGATGCCTATTAAATATAAATGGACTGAGCTCTTATGGAATACTGTACTTAATATCCCCTACAATATGTCATTAATTTGCTCATTATTTTAGCCAATTTTTACATTCATAAAATGAAATTCTTGAAGAAATTACCATCTTATATTACATTTAAACAAAAAGATCTTCAAACACGGTCACATCTAAAAACCTGTCATAAAAAATTAAACAAAACTATTAATTTATGCAAACTCTTCAATATGATACCTGATTATCCTGTGTGGGTTCATATGTATGTTACTTTTGTAATTTAAAATTTTTTCTTTTTCTCTTTATGCATATTTCTGTCATGGGAGCTAAATAACCTTTATTTTTTTTCATGTTTTCAATATACGTTAAAAAAATAAATAAAAACTACTTACATCTTCATCTTTCCAATCGCAGAAATCTATTTTGAAAGATGGCATGGAGAACTGTTGGCTCACCCCTCGCTTGTAATGCACAGTTTCAGAAACCAGTGATGGATTCTTTGGGCTGTACCTGCACACAATAAGTTACAGAGAAAAATGATTAGCGTGCAGGAGGATGAAGGAAAGCTGGATGGACAGTTAGGTCAGTGCACTTCTAACTGGGCAACAGCAGAAGAAGTTGACATTTAGACAGTCATCAGTAAGGAAAGCCTAATGATGGCCGTCATCTTTAAGTACTCAATAAATGCATTAGTGTCCCGAGACAAAATAAAGAAAACTGAACAGCACAGCAGTAGCTACATCTGATCTTTTTGATTCCGTAAAAATGTATCATCTTTCCGTCTCATCTCATCGCAAGAAAATAATTCAGTACGAACTGTTACTTTCATCTTCTTCTAAGACTTATCAGCAGTATCCATGGCGACTGGAGGTTGCTAAGGACCCGCTGTATCTATTCTAGTCTTTGTGCTCTAAGGCTTGAATCTCACTGCCCATAAAACAGAGTTTAAATGTCTCTGGTACAAGGTTTTCCCACTAATTTGATTCAAAACTGAACAACTGACTCTTTCATAGACAGATAGATGTGCTCTGTGTTTGTTTCATAAATTGATTCAGATATGACATTTAGATCTAAATACTAGAAGACTAGCTAATAGTCAGATTCCATTAGTTGAATTTTTAAGTAACAGTTCACCCTTTGTGCTACTAATAGCTAAAGCTTCGTCTGACTAAGCCTCAAAAAAGGAGATCAAATTCTTACACTGCCATCCCGTTGGTGAACTCCTCAAATGCTTGGCAGTAGAGAGTGATGGCCACCCGAGCATCAGCATCAAAAGTGAACTCCACACCATACTGAACCTTCGGTTTTCCACCTTCCTCCACCGGTGTGTCGGAGTCATCTTTATACCTAGATTCAAGAGGTTTGACAAGCTTTAGGTCGGCACAATGTGAACTACTTTCCTTAAAACAGTTGTTTATTTTGACTGATTTGTATCGTAATATAGAGTGCTGCAGGAATGAGTCCTAAAACCCAGAAATTAGAATTAGCATTTTAGCACTTCCGGTTCGCTCGTCTGGAAGTCAATGGGTTTTCTGAATGGGTTTTTAGTTAGATGCCTGAAATAAGGTCTGTAGTTAACACAAGCTTAAGAGATTTTAATGTTTTGTTTTATGACATAAAATACGTCAATAAATTCCCAACTTGTGAATTTTTAAGCCTTAATGTGTCTTAAAAAAGGCGGTTGCTAAACTAAACCTCATCAACGACTCATCCGCCTCTACGGCCTCGTTGTGTATACTCGCGCTGATGCGACCGTGGTGTAGTTTACTACGTTATTGACATAAACGTTAGCTTTTTTCTTTCTGCTGATTGCAGTATTCAAACTTAAAAATCATAAAAGTGGTGTTCATTTGTGGAGATTATCTTGCTGTGTGATATGTTACGTATATATATATTCTATATACAACGTGTGCACTAATCAAAAACCCAATGAAAAAATCCCAATGGCTTTTTGTCGAGGGAACCAGGGCGATGCTAACTTCCTGGTTGGCCTACAAAAATACGTCATCCCTGGAGCACGCTATTGCTTTACTATCTTTACCTGACCAAACGCAGAGAATCCTTTCTAATGTTGACCAGACTTCTCAGAGTTTTCACAGGCTCGTGGGGGGCAGGCGTCACATACGGAAACTAGTGAAATAATAACAGCAACATGAGTGATATTCGATTTGAAATTATCAACATGGTTTGACTAATCCTATTACTGACAAGAAATGTAGAACAACATCACAGTAGTTTTTTAAAGCTGTTCTCAGATGATTAAAACAACTGGGATGAAGAAACATCAGTCTGCACCTGCACTGGCCTATTTCCAAGGAAATTCAGGTCCATGTTTTCTCCAAAAAGGTATCCCTCTGGATGTGGTGTGTCAAATTTCTCTCCTCCCATGAAGAAGTGGCTCGCGAAATAATTCCCTGAGGGAAAAAAAACATGAATAATAAAAGGCACAGTGAGCAACATAATATAGTTTTCTTACTTTCTTTTTCTTTACATTTCTTTATAAAAAAGGGACCTCTCTGTCTGTCAGTGTAAACAATTAAATTATTTATATAAAGTGACTTCAAATGATCCGTCTGTAAAAAATAAAATGGTTTAGCTGTACAAATTGTTGACTGAAGTGTAATGTGACTCTTTCGAGCAACATCTTTGAGCTCATGTTTAATAATGCAGTCACTTCAGAGGCAGGAGCACAGTAGCACCAACACAACTTCAGACTGGTGGTGATAATGATACCATTATATTTTCAGGTTCTCTACTCAGGTATTTTTTGCATTTAATGTAGGGATGCACCGATACCGGATCGAATATCGGGCCAATACCGATTCAAATAGCTGGATCGGTGACAATGGGGTCGATTTATTCAATTCGATTTTATGTTTATATATTATATACTGTAATTTTAATTTCTGTTTAAGTTTCAACCAATCTGTTGCTGCATTTAAAAATGTTCCTGTTAATTTTGAAGATTTTTTTTACCAAGTTGCTGGTGTACGATTTATTATTTTAATAATAAAAAACTATTAAATACATTTATATCTAAGTATTTATTGGTCACATTTTGTATTACAAAGTTAGGAAAACAATGTTTAAGTCAAGCCTGATGTTGTCTTACACATAACAGAATGATCCCAGTCACCTCCACACAGTGAGGCATACAGTTTACTAATTAAATACTGGTATCGGATCGGTACTCCGAATGTCCAGGTAACGCAGGTCTAAAAAAGTTGGATCGGTGCATCCCTAATTTAATGTAGGTCTATAATTCAGCTGAGAAAAAGAAATGAATAAAGGCTGCTTGGTTGACTAAATGGGATCAAGTCACACAACACCATGCCACTGTTAATCATCTCTGCCTATAAAAGTGTTGTAGCATTAACATGATAATTTAAATTTCTACATCTAAACAAGCTTTTTGTTGAAGTGTAATAATGTGAACCACCCATAAACATGACAATAAGAAGATTAACTAAGATTTTCCTCATAGGTGTGTACTGAGATGCAGGAAATTATATGACCAGTTGAAAGGCCTGTTGACAACAAAATGTGTGGTGTGTTTTTTATGGATCTGATTTCTTGGTCTCACAATGACACACATATCTCCATACTGTGTTTTTACTGTTTGGAAATGTAGCAAACACGTGAAAGGCAATTCAAACCTAATTTAAATACCTTTGAAATAGCACAACAACAAGAAAATGTGCCCTAAAGATTGTTTTTAGGGAAGCTGAAAGTCATTTGCTGACATGGGTGTCATCATCACTTGTTCCTCAGCTGTTGTAGCTTCAATTGAAAGCAAAATAAAACACTTTGTCGAAGTCTGTACATTCAGTTTTGATGTTGTCACAATAATAATAAACCAACACTGCATTACTCAGACAGTCCTCTTCAGCAGCACGACGTCCGATATATAAACTACTGTAAATATCAGATGATGTTCTGAATAGCGTGTGACCCAGACATTTCTATAGGCTCATACATGTTTACAATCATTATCTGACTGTAAATGTCAGCTGATGACAAGCAAACAGAAAACAAACAATAACCAGAGCCGAGCTAACGTCAGCTAATGATGTGTGCTCGGTGTCTCGATATTTATTCTTGCTTTAGAAGATAGGAAATCTGGATTTTAGCCAAAAAAGACACTGCCGATCACTTACCAGATTTCGGGGGGAATCGATAGGCCGAGTTGGCCTGGATGTCGATGTCCTCGACACCAGCGATCCTGCGGCTCAGGATGGACCCCATCTTCCTCTGCTGGGTGTTAGCTACAGCTAGCTACAGTTACCAGCTAGGCGGCTAACAGCGCGTCGCAGCTCCGACTAGCTACGACTTCAAACGTTCACTACAACAAAGATAACACCGAGCAGGTACAAACGCTTTCGTTAATTCAACATTTTACTCGTTCAGTTTGAGCTGAGGCTACGCTGCGAATGCGAGTTGATAACAGGAAACGACTGAGACGACTGTTGTTTTGTCACAGCTGTGCTAAAGTGTGCTAACGCGTGACGTAGCAGGGAGAGTCAACCTGATTGGCTGTCACCAAGCGATCCAGAGATTCAGGGCGCTCGCTATGAGTGTTGGGACCGCCCGGCGGGGCGGAGGTCAGGAGAGGAAAAGGGTCAAGGCAAGTGCGTCCATTCGTTTTTATACATTAATAGGAACAAAGTAGATGGAGTAAAAATAATAGTAACGTTAGAGAAATCAGAGAATGTGAACTGCACTTAAGAGACTGTTCCTTTAAATATTTTTTAAGTTTTAAATTATAACTATTTATTCTATGCTATTTTAGCATACTTTCAGCTTATTTATTAGTGCTCTTATTTATTAGCTAATTACTTAATAATTTTTTTCCCCAATTGTTTTGCACTGAATTACTGGAGTGGTGGATGTGTGAAACATAATTTCATTTTTATGTGGAGCATAAGAATGACAAATAAAGGAGTCTTGAATCTTGAATCTAGAGCAAAATCAAAACCACTGTTGGAGCTGTTTCTTCATTTTTTCATACAATTTTTTCATGAAAGTTTCTATTGTTTTTTTCTGTATGAAGAACACTTTCCAAATCCAACTGTGTTTGCTGAGATGCATACAGTGTTTCAGAGTAAAAACACATTATATTCTTGTATTTGTGTTTTTTATATTTGAGCATGAAATGATGCAACATACAACAGGCTCCTGTAGGTACAGTAGTGTAACATTGAAAATACAAAAGGCCTACTGATAAGATTATCATAATAGTGTTTTTCGTTCATCACAGTGTTTTGTATTGTGCACATCAGTGTTCAATTGGTTCTTAGAAATGTCTTTTCATTTGATGGTGTGTGTGTGAGTCATTTGAACGAAGAATGTCTTTTTGAGAAGACTTAACATTGTTTTGAATGCAGTGTTTAATTTTGCAGGAGATTTGTGGAGATTTGGGGTTTGTGTATGTGTGTATAGAGTAATGAGAATATGAGGTAAGCTTTCAGAAAATGTGTGCAAACGATCGAGATAAAAACTGTAATATACACTGTTACAGTATGAAACCCTGCACCATAATACACTGCACTGCAATAAATACTTTGCTTTGAATGTATTTTTGACAGAATAGTAGAAACAGCACTCTCTTTTTTTGTATTCAGTACGTTGTTAAGTGTAAGCAAGTATGGTATTGTGTCCATAGACATGTATACGGTATGTATACTGTATATGTCTATGATTGGGTCTGCCTTGACACCATGGAGCGTGACACTAGAGGCCTTTGTTTACTGCCCTCCAGTGGTTACAGAGAAGAACTGCAGCATTACATTTGTGGCACAGTGTAAAATTATAATTATAATATGCACAATTAACAACAGTACCATCAATATTGGTAATTATTGTGCACAGGTACTACCCTGCTAAAGCTAATATTTGCAAGTTCTTCGCAACTGTTAACAATAGATGCATTTTTGTGTAATTGTGAAGGGGAAACTATTGAAAATGTGTTTGTAGATTGTTTTCTTTTTTAGTTTAATTTACAGAAGAACTTCTCAAAACATTTTGAAAAAGATATCATACTAACAAAGATTGAGTTAACAATCCCAGTTTTTTGGCAAATAAAATTGACATAATTAATTTGATTAATATCTTAGCAAAATATTATATCCATAAAATGATATGGCTTAAAAGAATATCCTCCTTTTATACTTTTAAAGATACTGATTTTAAAACATATTTGACTATGATTGAAAACTTAAAACTCAAAAATTCTAAAATGGCAAACACTATTAGATTATTTAGACATTTCCAATGTATTCCAATTGTTTAACAAACCCCGATTGTTTTTTGTTTTTATTCATCTTTTCCTTTCCTTACATTTTATTTGTTGTATAATTAATTTTATTTTTATATTATTTTTATATTATGAAATATTTTTACTGATTTTTTTGTAATGAAAAATCGGAACATGTTTATGTAACTACTATATTGAACTTTCTAAATAAAGCATAGAAAAAAATGGTAATTATAGTACTTATATAGCTATTTAAATGACGTCTTGTTTGTTTGTTTGTTGTGGAGACAAGTCTACCCTCTAGTATTTACTGCCCTCTACTGGCCACAGCAAGGAACTGCATTACACTAAATGTAATGAATGAATTACATGAAATAAACACAGTAACCAAAGGGAAATAGATATAATAATATTCATAAAAATCATCATGTATAATTCATGTTGTGCATCAATTTGTAAAACCAATTATTGGTGTGATTTATATAATTGTTTTAATGACGTTTTTTTTGTTATGAAGACAAGTCTACCCTCTGGTTGACCTGAGTGTTGTCAGAATAACGAGTGTTTACTGCCCTCTAGTGGCCACAGCGAGGAACTGCATTACACTAAATTAATAAAGTCAGCGTCAATGCAGACGTTATACACTTCCGGGGAGTCCTTTCAAAATATAGTAACTAAACAGAAATATAAATAATAATCATAAATAACCTCATGTATAATTTATGGGGTGTATCAATATGTAAAATAATTTATTGCCTGACATGCTGAAGAACTCTTCTCAGTAACAAGAGGGTGATTTATGATTTACTGCTCATGTATGAATAATGAATATAGTGCCATCCATGGAGATGTACCATTGTATGATTGATGTTATTGTAGAATAAAGTTACGGTGGGGAAATCCCCATACAGTTGTTTTATGTTGGCTCCCTTCACCAGACACAAGACACAATATCATACTAACATTTTCGGAGACATCAGTGCTTCTCTATACATCCTACTTACTTCTCTCTACCTGCTACATTCCTGTCTACACCTCTGTATATATATTTTTAGTACTTCTCATTATTACATACTTCATTCCTGTTTACACCTCTGTGTACATATATTACTTCTCATCATGTATCTACATACTACATCCAGTTTATATTCAGTTTTCCCATTTGAAATACGGTCTTCAACAAAATTACAAATTTACATTTACATTACTATTTTATATTTACTTATGTTTATATCTATTTGACCTGCACTATTTCATGCCTTAGATTAGCATTTTGCTTTTACTTGTGTGATTTCCCCTTTTATATATACATATTTTATGAGCATTGTTGAAGGAACCTGAGATTTTCATTGCCAATGACTGCTTTGATGGAATTGACAAATGACAAATAACAATTAAAGAACCTTGAACCTTGCTTTACTCTGTTGTTTTGACAACACATGTGGCGTGTGTTAATACAGATATATGGTCTGCTAAATTAACTGTGAGTGACACAAAAATAATAAATATCAGTATAAATATCTGTATCATTCCCATTGAAGGATGTGGAGATGTAGTTCCTAGCTGTGACCGGTACAGAACATTGAAATTTATCATTTCATGATAATTTCTTTTCCTTTTATTTTGGTTACATTAATTTGAAAGTACTCACCGGAAGTATTCACATTGTTTAATGGCTGCATTGACGCAAATTTGACAAATTTAATATTGCAGTTCCTCACTGTGACCACCAGAGGGCAGTGAACACTCAAGTCAAACGTCATTGATCCCCACCCCGGAAAACTGTTAGATCTTATTAGTAACTTTAATACATCCATGATTAGTAAACAGCTCTATTACAGTGCAAATATATATATATATTTTTATCAATATGTACAACTCATTATTGTGTCTACCCTTTACCTGAAGATTTAATATAGTATTGTGTCAGCTTTAATGCTAGGTGGAGATGACAGCTGACCTGAGGAACTGCAACAGGCTAACATAGTGTTGATATCGAAATAATATTTATTTGTACAACTCATTATTGGTGTGATTATTACAGGATTCAGTATACTGATACGATTAACAGTTGCATGTTAATATTTGTGACAATTAACAAGTCTACCCCATACATCCATGTTTGTTTACCTGCTAGGCTAAAGATGCTGAAGCTAGCGTCAACGCAGACACCAACACTTCCGGTGAATACTTTCAAAATAAATATAATTATTTATTTGTATTTTTTATTTTTGTTTGTTTACTTTATAAAGATAATATTATGCGTGCAACTTAAATCACAAAAATGCGTGTATTTGTTTTAAAAAAAGAACATGTCAGGAGCCAATTTATCAAAAGCACTTGTCTTGCTGCCTTAGCTTTTACGTCTTAGTGTTTTGTATTATAGTATATAATGATACATATTTTTCCACAAGTCTCTTCATTAATTATTATTTACAACTGCCTGTGTAAATATGAATGAATGTCGTCGGGTGTGAATATGTCTGAGCGGATGTTGACTCTCAGCAGGATGAGCTGCTAACGTCAAACCAACTTCAGCTACTCAGCGCGACGGCAGCCAGGCAACGTCTCTCACAGAACCAGGTAACTCACCTTTCAAACACACTGACAGCTGCTTCACGAACAGCCGCGATCATTAACAATGCTTTTACAACGCTATAGACGTTTATTCCATTCATTTCACAAGTCTCGGGCTTTATCAGTCTGTTGCTAAGGAGCCTAGAATGGCGACGCTAGCTGTCGTTAGCTCGCTGTAGCTAGGTAACGACAGCTAGCAGACATTCTTTGCTTCGGCTGAACAAACACACTCTTGTCCTCCAAGTTACCTAACCGGCTGAAAACAAACAAACACTCGCTGTCAGTCATTCCTCAACCTTTGTATAAGAGCCAGGTGAAATAAATGATCTGCCAGTGAGCTAACACTAGCAGCACCACTCCGCGTTATCTCCGTTAGCTAACGTCGCCGTGTTAATAATAATAATAATAATAATAACAACAATGTGACATACTTGTTCTAGATACGAGCCCCAGTTCAAGTTAACATCGGTGCTAGTTTATGCCAGCCTCCATTACGTAACTAAGTTATTCGTGGTTAGTTGTGCAAGTAGCTTTGAGCTGGATTATCTGGGGAAGGATTAAAAAAAAACAGCTAGCTCGCTATACGGTTAGCTGAGAAGCGTTCAATCAATCAAACTTTGATTACTGTCCACAGGCTGCTGCTACATAAACACTTGTTATTGCGATGATGTTTCCCTTTTGTTTTTAAGTCTTTATTTTTGGTGTCACTCAGCTGGGCTTTATTTACATGATCTCAGAGGGCAGTTTTGTTGAGCCTGAATAAAAAGTCTAAATTTTGGCCACTAAAGTGACTTAATATGCACCTTTTATTAAAGTAACTTCTACATTTTTAATCATATTACAGGTTGTGGCACAGATTCCTCAGGAGGAATCTTTCTTTTCCCAGTAGCAGGTAAATATTGTTTTTTTTTTGTGAGTATGTTGACAGATGGAAACTGAAAGAGCCTCAATCTGTTTCCTGTGGAAAAGATTAACACATTTTGAGCCACAGGACATGCAGTCACACAGTGCTCTATTTTGGTGGGTTCAAATTTCCCCGCAGCTCTCTACAGTCACAACATCATAGTAAAATAATAGTACAGGCTCTACTGTACTGTTTGATTACTCAATAAATATTAGGCAGTGTTCCAATAAAGGAGAGCAACAAAAGCACCTTGAGATTTCGTTGTATTTTAAAGTGTGCTATATAAATTAAATTAATTTATTATTATTATTATTATTATTATTATTATTATTATTATTAATAATAAAAGTCACTGTTTTCCATCACAAAGTTGCTTAAAACCCTACGGTAATTTACTAAGTTGTTCTGGTTGGAACATTTTATGACTTGATGAGTCTGTGACAGAGACTAATGAGGACTCAAACTGTGCATGTGTTTTTTTTGTTTTTTTTCACAGAATAAAAGTCCACAGGAGAGTTGTGAGGGGAGCTTCGTGTCCAACCCCTTTCCCTATACAGACATCCGGCCACTATGTCCAGTGATCCTCCTCCTCCGTACCCCGGAGGACCCAGCGCCCCACTCATTGAGGAGAAGAATGGACAACCTGGTAATAAAACTAAACATGCAGGATTGTGGTGAATGTTAAATAGGCACTCACAGATGCAGTGTGTGACCACATTTTAATCATTGTGGCTTGAGTAAACTGTCACCATGGAGACTTAAAAATAGTCCCTGTGTTTGTTAAAAAGTGCACCTGTGATTCATTAACTGAGAAAACATTTTTTTTTTGAACACAGGCCCAGTTGTCTGGTGGTTGGAGTTTGGTTTCATGTTGATTTGAGACTGACATTAATGTAACACTTGCTGGTATCATAAAGCAGCTTGAATTGATCTAAACCACAACATCAGTTAATATACCAAGAACTGCAAACGTGTAAATAGAAAGTGCAATTGTATTGCAGTATGAATTCTTTGCATTTGTTGACTCTAACTCAAATCTGTGTTCACCTTTCTTCAATGCCATTTTTTTCTTTGTCTTGTCTTGCCCCAGTGCCCATCAGAAATGCTCCTATACAGGGACAGCCCTTGCCTCCAGACTACGGTCCTCCACCCTATGAGGCCACACACCCGGGCTTCCTTCCCCCACATGTCCCTGGAGATGGGCCCATGCCCATGCCGATGCCTCCGCCACCACAAGGTGCTGCAGAAAGTCTGCATTTATAAATGAACTAGTCTTCATACACACTACGGTATATTAAGTGTCATTTCCTTCTGCACAGGTGGCCCCTACCCACCTCCGCCCGGTCACTTTACTCACCCGATGCCAGGACAGATGGGCCCCGGTCCCAGTCACTTTGTCCACATGGGAGGTCACACAGCGACCGTCCTGGCTCCTCCAGGAGCAGCCACCACCGTGACCGTACTGCAGGGGGAAATGTTCCAGACCTCACCGGTGCAGACTGTGTGTCCGCACTGTCAGCAGGCGATCATCACCCGCATCTCCCACGATGTCGGCCTCATGAACACACTCTTCTGCCTCTTCTGCTTCTTTGTAGGGTAAGTAAGTAGCACACCGATTAAGGCCACCTAGCAGTCGTTTGTAGCATTGTGGGAAGGTTTTTGTTGGCCTTCTACTTTATAAATATGTATCACACACACATAAGACTGCAGGTCTAAAATACACAGCACACCTTTAACCGGGTGGAAGAATTGAGGTTTTCAAGGCTGGGCTTCTGCATGTTTAAGTCTTTAAAGGCCTCATATTGTATATTTTCCGTAAAACAGTTAATCGATTCATTACATTGAGGCTCAGCCCTCAGCCAGAACTTCAAGCTGGCAATTACGCAATTATGTTTTAATATACTGAAATCTAAAAGATAAAAACTTTAAATAAATGTGTACAAAAATATTATGCGTCAGAAAATAGAGGCTCAAAGTCGTCACGATCACGCCCTTTAACTGTTAGTTCACACTCGCCGCCTATTCTCGGCAACCCGTCTACATGCAAAGCAAGTGCAGTTGTTCGTGGTTTGCCACATGCAAATTAAAAAAGATACCGTGGAAGAAAACCTGCATACACCTACATCCCGTGACCTGTATTTGAATAGGATGACTATAGATACTCGTCTTCATTTAATTCCTGTCCCCAGGCACGGAGAGAATACACCGGCTATTAACGGTGTTAATTAAGTTGCTCTCGTCACAGGAGCTGTGCCGACTCCAGATGTCTGCATGTTGAGAAAAAGGTTTTTTTTTTTCTTCCAAAGGTGCTAAATTTGAAATTCAGAGCATATCTACGATTCGGTCGTGTCTAGAAGGTAACCCGCATATTGCAAAATCTGATCTGAGATCTGCAGAAACTCGGATTACAACACACACAGAGGGAGAGTGACTTCATTCTCTGCTCAGGATGGCATCACTCCACTCACCACAATAGCAAATTGTTGTTTGCTGCTATATTAATGCTCTGAATTTAGCACCTTTAACGTATATAACCATGTGACGGTGTTTTCATTTGCATCATATTTTGCCTGTTCCTCGTTTTCAGGTGTGATCTCGGCTGCTGCTTGATTCCCTGTCTGATTGATGACCTCAAGGATGTGACACACACCTGCCCTTACTGTAAGGGCTACATTTACACATACAAGCGTATATGCTAACCACCGACAGCTGTATGCTACAGAGACATGTACATGCACACACATAAACTCACAGCTCCTCCTGCTGGTAGTGACAGGCTTTTCCCCCCCCATTTTTGCAAAGTGTTGTGTAGCCCTCTTAAATTGTCAGTGCGGTTTTCTCATTAGTTCACCGAGTATTTACTGTATATATCTTTCAGCATAATTCTTTCATGTATAAATATGCATTTGAAATGTACAAACGTCACCGAACTACAGAAGACGTAGGGCACTAAAACATCCACAGAGATGGATAAGCTGCAGGCACGCGGGTGCATCGGATCCATCTGATCCTGTATGGAAAGCCAGAGAGAAGGCTCGTAATGTTACGCATGTTAACGGTAAACAAAAAAAAAAAATCTGGATAGACTGACGGCCTCAGTTAGAAAAAGCTGTGAAAATGGTCACTTTATTTATTTTAATTCATCTGTGAATCTTGCTGAGAAGCAACATGCTTGGTTAGCTTTCTTGTTTATTTTTGTATTTATTTCAGATATTTTATCCACTATTTTAACAAGTTAATATTGAGAACTGTGAACGGTTTTGTCCATGTTTGATCATTTTGTTCTAACAGACAATAGTTTTTCCCTTTTTATCATTACTCCTTTTTTGAATGCGAGCAAATTAACGAACCATTTACAGCTCGATAAAACTGATGTATTTGCTTGTTTGGGAATGCCCAAGATCGATGTTACTTTCTTTATTTATTAATCTTCTAGGCTTCGGTCAGTAGTCACAAAAGGTTCAGTGATTTACGGTTACTGCCATCTGTCCATGACGTACTTAATTTTGATAATAAAGAAAAGATTTGCACTTTAAGTTGGAATTCAATTTCCCCCTCTGATGCATTCATAAAAACTATCAACCTCAGCGATCATTAGTCTTTGAGAGATTTGGGCTTGAGTGTCATCTCGGTGTGTGTATAATTTAAGTAGACTTAAAATAGAGCTGTTACTGATGGAGAGACGCACTGAATGACATCTTGTGTCCTCTCTCTAGAAAAAGTATCTTGGCAAACAAATTACAGTGGTGGCACCATCATCATCACATAACATTGTTTAGCCTGTAACCCTCCTAATATGGCATCAGCCCTTTAAGATTACCCGCATTGCTCAGATGCATGTTAGATAATAAATACAGATGTCTAAATAGTGACCTCTCTGCTAGGACTAAGCTTCAAATAAATGATTGTACCCGACATCTTGCAAAAAGACATTGTGATTCCATTGAGATTACTACTAACAATGATGAGGACCATTGTATGCCCACCACAGCATGCCCGATCTGCGGTTCACCTTCACTCACAAAGTGAAGTTTGTCTGCATGAGCCACACATCAAAACAAATAATTCTCACTGGTTAGTTCCTTGACTCTATATGCATTTGGTTTCTTTTCTTCTTGAGGCTAGCTAAACTGTGCAAGAAAGTGAATTTTGAGTTGAAGGATTGCATTGAACTTTTAATACAAAGTACTGTATGCCATTGTTGTGGATAATGCCGGTCTGCATTGCTCTCTAAATGTCTGTGATATGTATAACTATGTGAGTCAAAATTTGTTTGACTGTTGCATACAGGTACTATTTTATCAATAAAAAATCAGAACATGACTTTTCCTTTAAACTCATTTTAATATTATTTAGGAAATTAACTATGCCTAGAAAGTGATTACTGTATGTAAATATCGTCAAGGCAATATAGAATAGAAACTGCACAAACTGGAAATCATAAGAAGAAACGCCCAGAACTGCCAGAGCCTAGAGGGACAAGGTATGAGGGGAGTATCTTTGCCACATGAGCATTAAAGTGGACATATTATACTCATTTTCATAGGTTCATACTTGTATTTTGGGTTTCTAAACTAGAACATGTTTACATGCTTTAATGTTCAAAAAGCAAATTTTTCTCATACGGTCTCTCTGAAAATACCTGTATTCACCCTTTGTCTGAAACGCTCCGTTTTAGCGCCTGTCTCTTTAAGACCCCCTCTGGAAAAAGCCCAGTCTGCTCTGATTGGCGTGTGAAAAAAATATGGTGCACCTTTTCAAAGGTAGTTCTCAAACTGTGGGTGATATATTCTAATGAGCCTGTATGTGACATAGGAAGGGGAGCCAAATCTGAATGGCGTTTGTGGGTTGGTAGGCACTCCAGATACCCAAATGTATGAGCACGAGCACTGAAAAAGTTTTTTGGAATATGTCCCATTTACGTACATTACTATTCTCAAAGTGCAAAGGTTTCAGTCTCTCCATCGGTGTCCACACTGGGCTTTGCAGCATTTGTAGAAAGTCGTCATCGGTTCATCAGCTGATCTGGTCTGAATCTGCATGAAATACGCTCGAAGATGCCCACACTTGGGACAAGTTTCTGTAACCAGATAGTAGAAAGTGTCAGTTTACAATCACAAGAAATCCTGGAGTTGACCATATTTGGTTTATACTGTGCAAAAGAGAAGGCATCATGTATGAGACAATGCAGCTGTAAAAGCTCACCTGATTAATATTCAAATTAATACAAGAATCATTTCCAAGAAAAACAAATGTGTGTGTGCGAGCAGCCTTTATTTATTCTAGTAAAGATCTGCTTAGAAATCAGAACAGCTTTGCCAAGTACAACACACACTAAAGGAATCTAATGAGATTAATTGGTGCTGAGATTTTACTGTAAAGTCCAACAGTGTAATATTGATACAGTGCAAAGGCTTTATGCAGTGCTGAGAAAAAATACACACTGCATGACTTTTTGGTGTGCTACAAAATGTGTTAAAATTTATGTTAAAATACACACCCCAAGCACAACCCTTTTGGCATCAGTGTTTAGATCTAAACTGATTTTAGGGTGTAGGAAACTTTAAATTCAGAAAAGATCAGATTAGAAGGGCTGCCCCCTCTTAGTCGATTTGTCGTTTTTTATAGGGCTGTCAATCGATTCAAATATTTAATCACAATTAAATCGCATGATTGTCCATAGTTAATTGCAATCAATCACAAATATATCGCACATTGTTTATCTGTTCAAAATGTACCTTAAAGGAAGATTTGTCAAGTATTTAATACTCTTATCAACATGGGAGTGGGCAAATATGCTGCTTAATGCAAACGTATGTATATATTTATCATTGGAAATCAGTTAATAACACAAAACAATGACAAATATTGTCCAGAAACCCTCACAGGTACTGCATTTAGCATAAAAAATATACTCAAATCATAACATGGCAAACTCAAGCCCAACAGGCAACAACAGCTGTCAGTGTGTCAGTGTGATGACTTGACTATACTATTTCAAGTATACTGTATATGCCTTTCAAAATAATTTTGTAGCACAACAAATTGTGCAAATCATATAGGGGGGGTATTATTTTGCATAGCACTGAATGTCATGTGTCGCAAAGTAAACATGCATTACAAGAGAGAGTAAAGAGTGTTGTGTCAGCTGGGACATTTGCGGGCAACAAGTCTGAGGATTTATATAAAGTATAGGTATTATAAAACCGAGAGACAACTGAGGGTTTTTGAGTTGGCAGACAATACTCGCTTCGAATTTATCAATGCAAAAGACCCAGGATTACTGGCCTTTGATACAGTGATAAACTGAAGCCTACACACCATGAATTATGTCACTTACCAGGAGTTGAGTCCACGTTTTCCCAAGCTGCAGCTCCACCAAGAACATCATCAACTTCCTTCAGCTTGGGATACTTCCGGTTATTTACCTACAGAAAAGAAAAATGATGTCAAACTTAACCCAGATAGCCACATGTGAGCCAAGGAGCTGCATCCTCTTCGTCTAAAATACAAAGTGTACATACACATTAACACCGATTTAAAATAACACATTGAAGCTACATAACGTGTGCCGTGCTATTTCATCTCGACTCACCTTTCTTGTGATGTTGTGCACATACGGACAGGTGTTGCAGGCGAACCTCATGCACTTCTGTCCTTCCTCGACAATTAAAACATTTCCGCAGGTTGGACAAAAAAGAAGCATGTTAGCCGGGAATATATGTGTAGCACACAGCTACTGGAAAAACAACAAACTCAATAGAAGCAACGTTACTCTATTTTACACAGCTAGCGAACTGTTTACATCTCCTCGCTGAACACAGTTTGGTACATGTGCAGCAGCGGAAGTGGCTGATGAAAGCAGGTGCTACTCTTTTTATCGCTCGGTGGGAAACGACATACAAATAGAGGAAGTGGGTTTACATTAATTAAAACCACCACATCCCAAAATACTACCACTTATGAATAACATTGAATAACCTTAACATTTGTCTACTTAATAAAATACTTAAGTGGTGTCTGAATTTACGTCCACTAAGTGGAACCATTTGTACTGAGCTACGGTTGCCCACCGGTATGTATTTTTCACTGTACACATTGTTTACTTCATAGCTTTTGGCAGCGAAATAATTTCCAGTTTAAATTGTTTGTCAGCTGTATTTGTTAAAGTATCGCACTAAATGTTATAATATTTTTTTACTTATATTATTTATGTGATTATTTAGTAGTTTTAACAAAGTGTTGGTTGAATGACTTTAGTGTCTGCTGCTGATGGAGGAGCAGAATCAGGACACTGTTGGAGGAGGACTGTCTGTAAAGGATGAAGAGGAGGAGAACCCGACAGAGATGGCAGCTTTAGACGCAGAGGAGGAGGAGGAGGAGGAAGATGAGGAGGCTCTTCCTCACTCAGAGATCCTGGATATTTTCGAGGAGGGACTTGCTCGACTTGTGCAGGACCCTTTACTCTGTGATCTGCCAATCCAGGTGGGTTTGATCTGTCGGTAATGCACTTTATATGCAGTGTCCTGTGAGGAAAGAAGTTAAAATACAGAAGTATCACATTTACATGCAGTACATTCACACTCCTGGTTGAATATATCATGAGATATCTCTAAACTTCAATCTCATTTATCTGGTAGAAATGCTCAAACTTGGTTAAATTTAGTTCCCACTCCTTACAGTGAATGTCAGAGCAAAAATAAATCAAGTGTGGAAATCACTTAATAGGAATAACCCCTTGAGATGTACCATCTTGTTTTCAAGGGGTCCTCAATGACAAAACATTTAGTAAAAAGCAAAAATAACTAGATGAATAAAAGATAATTAAAGGAAACCAAATGTGACAAAAACAATAAATATCAAATAATAAGATCAGGAGATCGTACTCCAAGCAGAGCATGAAAATGGATCATTTATTCAGATTATAGAAAATTAATAAATGATTAATGTCAGTGATAAAGCCATAAAACATAATCATAGAGGTGTTGTTATGGAAATGTACAACTGATCCTATAATAAGAAGACAGGGCATTTTTGAACAAGTGGAAAGATGATATGGATTGAATATTTACAGGTAGATTATTACACTCAGTGGGAGGTTAAAATATAAACGCTATTTGACTTTGAAAGAAAGAGCTGTATAGAGAGTCTCAATTGATAATTAGAGGAGAAAGGTACCATACACTGTTTTACATAGTGAGGGTAATTGTTGAAATGTATACATTTAAAAAATAAACTGCAGCCAGTGTCGCTGTCTTCTTATGATGGAAGAGGGTAAATTAAGTGTTTCATACATTGTACAAAGATAGAGGAAGTTTAGATCCATCCAAGTTCTGATATCATTTAAACAGTTCAATAGATAAAATAAGTCCTGTACATATTCCCTAACCATGATCATCTTTACCTTTAGGTGACTCTGGAGGAGGTAAATTCTCAGATTGCTTTGGAGTACGGCCAGGCGATGACTGTGAGGGTTTTAAAGGCAGATGGAGAGATCATGCGTAAGTGTTGAGATCATTTTGTTGTGTCATTTTGAAGCAATACAGTAGTTTGTTTTCTGTTTTTAAATTATAATAATAATAATGTTTTTTTTTAAAGTTTATTTTTATTAACCATACCTTGAAAATGTTCCTCCCTAAGCCATAGTGGTGGTGCAAAATGCCACAGTCCTTGATCTGAAGAACGCCATTCGCAGATTTATGGAGCTGAAACAACAACGTGAAGGCGGCGTGAAACATGTCAGCTGGTAAATACACTCACACACTCACAAACACAAGAACATAAAAGTGATTTAAAAAAAAAAAAAAACAGTCCAAACTGATTGCCACTGTTTCTTTGCTTCCTGTCTTTTACAGGAGATATGTTTGGAGAACGTATCAGTTAGTATTTCAAGGGGAAAAGCTTGAAGATGACAAGATGAGGCTTAAAGAGTAAGTGCATAAAATAATCCCCTCCTTCACTTGTGATGCTCTTATCATAAGCACTGTTTGACTCTGTATTTCTTTATATCTTCAGCTACGGGATCAGGAACAGAGATGAAGTGACGTTCATGAAGAGACTCAGGAAAAAGTGAAATGTCACCAGTCCCTGCGGTGTGTACTACCTGCCTCGCAGACTGGAAATTACTTTCACAAAGTATTCATGATTGTATGACTTGTATTTTAAGTGTTTTGGGGGAGTTTTGACATATCTTCGTACACATTACACACTGAGCATGCTTCTCAAAGAGGCTACATGTAAATAAGATAACTGGAGTTGTTAATTTTACTGCATTTTACTGCCAGTGTGATTTTGTATAGTTTTTCTGCAAACAATAAAACATATTTCAGTATGTGTTTTCAGTGTTTGTGTTTTACTTGCATCTCAACAAGAGAATGCAGTAACATTTTTCCAGAGAAGGCGGTTGTAATCCGACGATTTGAATATTTCCTGGTTGAACTGAACACTACATGCCCTTGTTGACCTAGTTTGAATGTTACCTGTGCAGGATACACTGGGAGCAGCTGAGGACATACGGTAATACACACAGTTTCTCTTTGATACTGTTTAAATGGGACTTTATGAACAATAGTTGAGTAATGTCTTTGACTTCTTAGTGTATTAGTGAGTACAGTGCAGTTACAGTTATGAGCTTGAGATTTGTGTAACGTGTTGCTTCGAAAACTAATTCCTGCATTTTATCTACAAGTCTAAATGATTATTGTTGGTTCTATTGCTCACTCAAACCAGAAGAGTGTTTGACTCAATATTAAGTATTTTTTATTACCAGCTACCTTACAATGCGTTTTTAATGTATGAATGTAAGACTTGATATAAAATGTAGTAAAGGTTCAGTGGACGATGAGTGAGCACTCTTTTGTTTCAGTCAGCCTTTGTTTGTTTAATGTCTGTTAGTGCTGGCAGTTCAGAGATGAACAGCTACATTGTCGACCACCCACTGACGACAATGAGTTTTTTTATTACATACCTTTTTTTTTTTAATTGTGAAACTTGTCTGGGGTTCATGTTACAGATGGGAGAGAAGTACAGTATATAAATGATACCTGTAAATAGATTTGCTTTAATAGATTAAACGATTTATTAAACAATTAATACTTTCAAAATTGTTCTTTATTTTGAGAAGATAGAAAAATGTGGTCACATATGAATTTGTCTTTGGTAGTAACATTTGTACTCTCACTAATAAACCAAAATCCAATTTTCTTCTTCATTCTATGTAACTAAGTACATTTACTCAAGGACTGTACTTCAGTACAATTTTGAGGTACTTGTGCTTTACTTGAGTATTTCTACAGTATTTCATGCTCCTTTATACTTCTACTCAACAATTTAGAAGCCAATAATGTACTTTTTACTGCACTAAAATCAACTAATATATGATGATGTATTATTACAGATATCTTTACGTTTGATTCAAACTGAAGAAAAAACAAGTGGTGGAAAGTAACTAAGTACATTTACTCAAATACTGTACTTAAGTAAAATTTTAAAGAACTTGTACTTAACTTGAGTATTTCAATTTTATGCTACTTCATACTTTGACTCTACTACATCTCAGAGGCAAATATTATAAATATTATACTTTTTACTCCACTGCATTTATCAAACAGCTTTAGTTACTTTGCAGATTCAGATTATTAATACAAATATAAATTAACTAATAAATTATGATATAACATTATAGATTAAGCCACCCAGCAATAAATAAAGTAATTAAAATTAGCTCCGCCGTTACCAGCTGCAACATTAAAGTCATAAAACGTGAATGCATCAATAGTTATAATCCAATAATATAATAAATATTATTCTGAAATGGGCCATTTTGCATGATGAGTACTTTTACTTTTGTATATTACTTTTAAGTATATCTTGATGCTAACACTTTAGTACTTTTATTTAAGTAAGATTTTGAATGCAGGACTTTACTTGTAGCAGAGTATTTCTATATTGTGGTATTGCTACTTTTACTTCAGTAAAAGTAATTCTTCCACCACTACATACACATTCCTGCTTTAATTTACAGTATGGAGTATTTTGCACACCAAACAAGCATAAAAATGCAGTAAACCAAATATAAGATCTATGCTGAAAACTATCCAACAATCACTCTTTGTCTTTTCAGCATCTACCATGGCTTCCTTAGACAGCGAGCTGAGGCAGATATCTGCAGAGTTGAACAATCTTTCACTCACGAAACAACAACTTCTGGAAAGGAAAAAATTCCAGTCCATATTTCAGGAGTTGAGGGGTCGTGCTGAATTTGGACAAACAGGTGGCGTATGAAAGAAATTCTATAACTTTCTCAAGTGTTTTTCATATTGTATATTTTGCCCCTGCTGTCTTATACGTATGAGTATACTGTATACTGTATGTTTCTGTTTTTTTCTACCAGGGGAGGCAGCCTTAAGTCAGCCTGGGATTGACAGCATTGATGACAAACTGAAACAACTGGCAGAAAAGAAGGAAGAGCTCCAAAAAAGCTACGAGAACATGCTCAATGCCGAAGATGAGACAAACAGAGAGAGTGTAGCGAGTGAGTCCAAATTTACTGGCAGCAAATCATTGCTCATCATCATGCTTTGGTTTTGTAACCACCTTTTTTCTTCTTTGTTAGCGGTGAGTTTCACCCCCTGTCAGAAGAGTGTGCCTGCTGTTCCTCACTCCAATATTTTCTATGTTGAGGCTCCACCTGATTTCCCTGGTGAGTCGGTGATGCACAAATGCTCATTTTAACTGTTCAATTTGAGGCTTTCACACAGCAACACCTGCAACCAGTCACACTTGTCACATCTAGTGATATAAATGCAAGTCCATTTACCTCATGAGAGTTTGTTTTCATATTCTCTATTTTATATTTTAGAAAAAACCCTCGAATGTCCTTCTTATTATTTGCAACATTGTCTTACTTCATGCACCTGCAACCTTGTTGCACTTGTGTCAGTAAATGTAACTGAAAACCAGTGGCGGAAGAAGTACTCAGATCTTTTATTTAAGTAAAAGTAGCAATACCACAGTTTAAAAATAAGACAAGTAAAAGTCCTGCATTCAATTTTTTACTTAAGTAAAAGTACAAAAGTATTGGCTTTAAAATATACTTAAAGTACCGAAAGTAAAAAAAAAAAATTACTCATTATGCAGAATGGCCCACTCATCACTCACAAACACATCACATCACAAACTTCCCTTTCCCGTGCCACATTAACCAGCTCTGACTGGGGGATCCAGAGGCGTTCCCGGACCAGTGTGGAGATATAATCTCTCCATCTAGTCCTGGGTCTTCCCCGTGGCCTTCTCCCAGCTGGTCGTGCCTGGAACACCTCCCTAGGGAGGCGCCCAGGGGGCAATTTTTACTAGATGCCCGAACCACCTCAGAATGGCCCATTTCAGAATAATATATACTATATTATTGGAACATAATTATTGATGCATTAATATGTGCATCACTTTATTGTTGCAGCTGATAAAAGTGAAGCTAATTTTAATTACTTTATATACTGCTGGGTAGCTTAACCTATGAGAATATATTGGAATTTATTTGTTGATTTTAGGAATGTCAATCGATTAAAATATTTATTTGCGATGAATCGCATGATTGTCCTTAGTTAATCGTGATTAATCGCAAATTAATCACACACTTTTTTATCTGTTCAAAATGTACCTTAAAGGGAGATTTGCCAAGTATGTAATACTCTTATCAACATGGGAGTGGACAAATATGCTGCTTTATACAAATGTATGTATATATTTAATATTGGAAATCAATTAACAACACAAAACAATGACACATATTGTCCAGAAACCCTCACAGGTACTGCATTTAGCATAAAAAAAATACTCAAATCATAACATGGCAAACTCAAGCCCAACAGGCAACAACAGCTGTCAGTGTGTCAGTGTGCTGACTTGACTATGACTTGCCCCAAACTGCATGTGATTATCATAAAGTGGGCATGTCTGTAAAGGGGAGACTCGTGGGTACCCATAGAACCCATTTTCATTCACATATCTTGAGGTCAGAGGTCAAGGGACCCCTTTGAAAATAGCCATGCCAGTTTTTCCTCGCCAAAATTTAGCATAAGTTTGGAGCGTTATTTAGTCTCCTTCTCGACAAGCTAGTAAGACATTGTTGGTACCAATGGATTCCTCTTCTAGTTTCATATGATACCACAACCTAAAAAAAAACGCAATTTGCGTTAATGCGTTAAAGAAATGAGTGGCGTTAAAACGAATTTGCGTTAACACGTTATTATCACGTTAACTTTGACAGCCCTAGTTGGTTTATATTTAGTATTAATAACTTAAGTTGTCAAATAAATGTAGTGGAGTAAAAACTACAATATTTACCTCTGAGATGTATTGGAAGAGAAGTATAAAGTAACACAAATGGAAATACTCAAGTAATGTGCAAGTACCTCCAAAGTATACTTAAGTACAGTACTTGAGTAAATGTACTTCGTTACATTTGACCAAAATTATGTCAACTGATCTTTTTAAATTGCAGTTTCTGTTACTGACACTAACTGGATATTTTTATTCTAAGTGCCTGTTTTTTTTCCTGAATTTTCCCTCTAGAGAAGTTAGAGAAATATTAAATGAGTAGTGAGATTTTTGTTGGTGAAACTAACATGAATTCTTCCTGCTCTTAACAGCCCCTGCAGTGATTCTGGACGTGGAAAACTTACCGGAACTGCCATGCAGGACACAGTGTCCAGAGTGTCAGCAGTTTATCGTGACAGAGACTTACACCTCTGTCAGCAGTGTCACCTGGCTGGTGTGTTATATGACAGCTTTGATAGGGTATGAAATCATTCCCTCCATCGTGGTGAAATATTTGCATGAGAATATAATCACACCTTGTTGGGCCTGTTCCTATTTTTGCAGACATTGTTTTATATTTCCTGGTTTTTTGACATTTTGTTTTGTTCCTGTTCCCTTTTTTTGCAGCTGCGTGGGTGGTTGCTGCCTCATTCCCTTCTGCCTCGATAAGTTCAAAACGACCACACACAGATGTCCGAAGTGTCGAACGTCAATCAGTACTATTAAAAAGCTCTGAGAGAAACGCAGCTGATGAGAACTTGAAGCTCAGACTGAAAGAGCATCGGACACATCGACCTAATGGTGAAGTAGCAGCACGGCTCCCTTGCAGAGTTTATCTGTTTGCATTCACTATCATCATAATCATATCAGTGGTTGAGGGATTATGTTTATCAGTTCAGCAAGAACTTTGGTTTTAATGGAGGAGCACATGTCAGAAGGAAAATGTGGCCCGTATGTAAATATATATTAGATTAGATTTTTAGGATGTATCTGTATATTCAAATTGATCTTTCACGGAATTAGAAAATCTGATCAATATGACTGTAAATATGCTGTAGTATTTTAAAATAATTGAAATCATGTAAGCATTCGGTTAGCTTTTAAAGCTTAAACATGTGGTGAGCTGTTTGTTCAGAAAAAAATTAAAGCCTTTCTTTGTATATCTTTTAATTACAAACACTAAAGTGTAGCTGACATACTGGGGACGGTCATCTACTGTGAAATCAAAAATTATCTCTGTATAAGGGCTGTCACAATATCCGATTTTCACTTTATTGTGGCTATTATCATGGCCAAAAGAATCCATAATAATGATATTATCGCAACAGCTATAGAAAATTTGAAAAAAACAAAACATAATAATAATAATGCTATCAGTCAACTTTGTTTTTTGTGTGTTTTGTCTCTTTTTTGGCAAATGAATTACACTCAAAATGCGAGTGTAGGGAGGTGGAGAGAGAGTCTGTAACCATAACTGTACAAAAGTGTGATTTAAAAGGCACTGGATTATTTACACAATATTATCATATGTGTATTATTAACACAATATCAATATTTCATTTTTTAAATATCACGGTTATCGTCAATACCTAAATGAGTACATTTATATCAAAGTTAAGGGGTCAGAGAGACCCGAGGTACTCCATATTTCACATCAGAACAATGCAGATGTAGTATTACTATAGGAAACATAATGTATTCTTTCAGAAGACTTTAACCACGCGAGAGTCAGGCACCAAATTGATTTTCCAGTTGGTCTAGGAGTATATGTGATCTGTGGTGTCAAAGGCCGCTCTGAGATCCAGTAATAGAAGCACCAGGGGAAATCTGAATCCATAGTAAGCAGAGGATCATTCGCCACTTCAGTAAGTGGCAGGCCCTGAAAGCACATTGAAAAGGTCAAAACGATTGCTGTTAAATATGTGAGCCGAAAGTTGCTGAGACACGACTCTTTCTGGTACTTTTGAAAAGAACGGTTAGAGATTGATCAATAATTATTCACAGACAATGGATCAAGGTGTGGTTTCTTCAGTAGAGGTTTCAAGAGATGGTCTACAAACTATGCATTACAATGTTTCTTGGTGTTGAGTTATACTTGTATAGTAAAGACAAAAGAATATTTCTCATTAATCCCTTTTAAAGGGTGACATTTGGATTGTCAAATGAGGCATTAATGTGCTGACAGGAAGACAATAAAAATTACCTTTTAGTCCTTTTCACAACAATTCCCTCAACATTCAGATGAGTGTGCCAGCAATGCTCCAGATAACCTGCAGAGACAGACAGTGAATCAATAAAAATTCAGTGTGGTGACCTTTATGCACAAACACCCCACTGCCAAGAAACTATCCTGCTCTGGTGCATCATGTAGTGTTTAGTGGTTTCTTTGACACTGAATTTGATTTTCTTCATACCTGAAGTTATCTTTTGCAATTTGCTAAAAAAAGAAAACCAGTCAGACCACAGACTTTGCTTGCTCAAGCTGATTAGATTAGGATGTGGCCAGCAGATGTCACTACAATACAAATCAACTGTAAAGCATTCATGTTATTTCAGTGTAAAAGTGAGTGAATAACACACGAGCAGCAGTTCATACTGATGGATATTGTTATTTTTCTTTAGGACGTGTCTGTATGTAATGCTGCGCACAGAGATTGTGGTCTGGTATGCCCTGTCATGCTTACACCTCTTAAATAAACAACAAAAACCAAGCTGACCATAAGAATTCAATAATTGTTTAACCCTTTAAGAGTCAATGAATGATGTTCCAAGAACAATTTTATCTCCATTCAGGTGGAAACAGTCTCGACGGAGCACAGCAGATGATTCTTGAGATTAGTTGCCCTTACCTGTATTCTACTTTTTAAGCTACTATTGTTTTTACAAAAGCATGTGCAGTCTGTATGGAGGACGGAACCTGCCAAAATAAAATAAATAAATAAATGACTCAATAAATAAATGAGTCATTAAATGTAGCAAAAATAATATTAAAAATAAATGTAGCCATTAATTAATTGATAATATGTGACATAAATTGATATTTCTGTTTTAAGTTGTTTCTTTATTTATCTTTGTGTTGATTCCCTTATTTATTTACTCGTCTGTTTCATTTTCCCTTTTATTTATTTATTTCTTCATTTTTTAAATTAATTTTTAAATCCATGTATTTATGCAGTTATTAACTTATTTCTGCATGATTTTCCCTTTGCATTTCGCCCCTTATTTATTTCCTCAAACTTATTTATTTCTCTATTCATTTCTTTATGCATTTCATGTTATTTTAGACATTTATTATATATTTTATTTATAAATAAAAAATGTATGCAAATTAAAAATATAAAAATATAAAAATAAAAAAATAAACAAAATAAATAAATACATAAATAAATAAAAGGGAAAATTAAACAGAAGAGTAAATAAATAAGGGAATTACATAGATAAATAAATAAAGAAGTAAATTAAAACAGAAATATCAATTTATGTCACATTTTATCAAATAATTAATGGCTACATTTATATTTAATATTATTTTTGCTACATTTAATTACATATTATTTATTCATTTATCGAGTAATTTATTTATTTTTTATTTTGGCAGGTTCCGTCCTCCATGCAGTATCTCCAGTATACTGGAGATGCAGGAGTGACGATTTGGCTAATCTGCTAGAAATGTTGACAGAACTGTTTGAGAGATGGAACAATTTTGACAGAGCATTTTGTAGTAAACACTTGTTTGGTCAGGCTGGTTTGATACTATGGTAAGTCAGTGGTCTCATATCATATCATTATCATATTCGCACTCTCAGTTCAGTTAAACGTCTGATTTATGCTTCACAATTTACATATACACAGGGAACATTTAGTTGTGTGTTTACAATCTGTTTTGATAGTGATAATCATTCCAAGACAGGGTGGAGTGAACTACATAACAGCCCCCAGCTACATGCAGTGTTTGTCCATTAGTTCTGTAACCAGCATTAGGACATTTTCCTGCTCTTTCTGCTTGTATATAACACTGTACATTCATTGTGATCAGAGGACAAAGAGAGAGCAATAACATGAGAACAGACTGATAACAAATCTGTGGCATAATTTAAGATTGAAATGTTAAAAGCTACTTGCACTGTCAGCTCAATCTGCCAGTACCAGTCCTACTTTATGTCAGTCTCCCCGTACAATCAGAGGGTTTAAATACCTCAAAGGAAGCAATGCAGGGAACTTCTAAACTGACGCAGCACAATTAGATTATTGCTGAGCTGATTTATACGGCCAGAAAGCAAAACAGAGCTGCCCCAACCTCCAAAAAGCCCTTATTTTTCCACATAGGAAACAAAAACCATCCTCCCTTGCATAAAAAAGTAAGTTATCTGAAACTGTCTGATATGTGTACGAATTGTCCTTTAGTCCCAATTCAAGTGCAGTTCATGTGAGTCCAGGAAGTCAGAGGAGAAGACGCCCACTGGGGCGGACATGTCCAAAGGGTTGACCCCCTCTGCTGGCACAGACAGGGTAAGGTCCAGCCAATCCATATTGTCCATGTTGGTGCTGTGCAAGTTCAAAGCAGAGGGCGACGTGCTTTCATTAAAGTCCACCTCCATGGTAACCACAGGTGAGTGCAGCTCCTCCATCAGCTTCAGTGCTTGTGGCTCGGTGCCCAGCGAGACATCCAGGAGGGTTTCCAGCTGGGCGTCAGAGGTTAGGGCTGCCAAGCTGGCCGAGGGGTCGAGCTGTGCTGCGGGCGGCTGGGCCACGTGGACCACGGGCGGAGGGCGGGATAAAACCGTGTTGATGGGAAGGGTGGTTACGCTGGCTGTCACAGGAAGACGCTTGTCCAGGCTGGGAGGATCCTGTCTGATGAAGGGTGAGATCTCTGAAAAACAAGTTCAGTGTGAGAATCCAATAATCAGTACGTCATGTCTTATTATACCAGTGAGCCCCCCCAACAAAAAGAAAAGTTGCAGTATTTCTCACCACCACTCTCGATTAACACATCAAACAAGTCATCCATCTGCTGGCTGGCTGCAGTGGGACCCTGCAGAGAAATAAAAAGACCAGTAAATGTTTGAGTGGCTATCGTAACAATTTAAAAAGATATACTGCACTAAAGATTGTATTTATTTGTCACCTGAACAGCTGTTAGCATGCTGCGTGTCTGTTTTACTGCATCCTCGTAGCGGGGCGGGTCTTTACACTTTGACACACGGTTTGTGAATTTTGGCAAGCTCAAAGTTGGCTGTTAAACAGGAAAAGACAACAATCCCTTACACCGAACGAAAAAAAAAACAGGATACATCTGATGCAAACCATCATTCAAATGCAGTTGGCACTGCACAAATAAGTAAATAAAACAGCGCCCAGCGCTTTTCAAAACAGGAGTTATAAAGTGCTTTAGAGAAAAAGAAAAAAGTAGGAGACTAAAGGATCATCCTCTACCTTATTTGTAGGATCTTTAGGACCAGCTTGGCTCGAGGAGACTCCCACAGGACATCCACTCGCTGGGAATGTGTTGAGTAAGCTTTGTGCTGTACTACCAATCCTCCAAGCCTGCAGAGAAATTTAGACAGGTCAGCATGGAGGCATACTTTAATGAATGCATTAATGCCATCACGGAAAAGCTGTGCATCACAACACCCATTATCTTTGCGGAACCTAAATGAAGATCGCCCTCCACTCCCTGCTTTTCAGCGAGGTTACTACTACTGACAGCAGCTTTTACAGCACTACGCAGCGTAGCTCATGAGTGCTCTCCTCAGTTAGCATTGAGTTGTGGTTTCTGTTGCTAATTCTGGCTGGTTGTTTGGCTCAGAGCAGAGGGACGACAGAGGGCAGTCAGGGCACGACTGTCAGCCTTCACTCAGCGCCTGCTCCAGTAACCCAAGTTTCCACAAGCCTTCTTTTGATGCGAATAGGGAAGGATTTCACCACCCAGCTGGGGCCTGTTATTACTGTGGCAACAAGAAAGATGCATCACCCATGACAGAGCGTCAACAATGTAAAAAAAAAAAAATCCCTGTGATGTTAGATAAACACTGCACCAGATGTATGATGTGCAACCTAACCTGAATTTACTGCATAGAAAACACAATTTATGATTCCAGGTGCACGCACATATGGATGATCACATGCAACTCAACATTTTTAAAGAGAACAAACAGAAAATCACAGCTGATAGTGATGACTAATAAAGAAATGGGCCGAGGCAGCCTGTGCAATCATTAGTGTGTTTTCTTACCTTTGCCAGGGGCTGAGTCTGACTGCTGCATTGCTGTTGTAATGCTGCTGAGGCCTCTATTTTCTGTGGCACCTGTCCAGAGGTCTGGATGAGGCCTGGGGCCGCGCCGCTAACAGTAGTGTGTAATTTAATGCTGCTGGCAGGCAGCTGGATAGCGACTGCTGAGGCAGGACGGGATGCAGGCAGGAGGATCTGAGCTCCGGCCTGGACTCGCTGCACGCTTTCAGGCTGCGTAATAGTCTGGTGGCTGATGAACTGATTTTGAGGAGCCACCTCCTCTTGTTTGACCAACACAGGCAGACCAGGAGAACCACAAGACGCTGAGCAGTTTGTCCTGTTTTCCTCTTTGACCTGGATGGGAGCGAGAGGGCTGAGCTGAGGTGGAGAATCTCCGTGCTGACTCCTCTTCTCCACCTCCAGCTGCATCTTCAGCTCCTCCACCAGCCTCTGCTCCTGCTCCAGCTTCCTCATCAGCTCCTCAATCTGACGCTCCTTCTCGTGGAGACGTTTGTCCTTCTCAGAGTCCCTCTCATAGGACCTCGTCTCTGTGGGACACTCCTCCTGAGTTGGAGACAGAGCATCTGAAAGCTTGGCCGGGCTGTCTGCCATACTACTGTCCTCTATGCCCAGACCGGACACCTTGGAGGCTATAGGGGACACAGGCGGTGTTAACTTTTTGTTTTCAGACTGTGCGGCTGCTGTGACGGCAGTTGTCTCAATGGCAGTCTGGATGTTAGAGTTCTCCTGATACAACTTGAGCCTCTCTATCAGATCTGTCTTAGTCCCAGAAACAGGCAAAGATCTGAGTTTTAGTTCCATTTTCAGCTCAGCGACCTGTAAAGATAACAGATTATTATAAAATGCCTCTCAAAATGTAGCCTGTTCTCCTCTGCAGCATGCATGATTTGCATATAGTGAAGACTGTGTGCAGGGCAGGCAGCAACGTGTCACCTTCATCTCATCCAGATTAGCTGGTAAATGATCCGGCTTGCGGTTCGTCTGAGTGTGCTGGGGCTGCACAGGGGTAGACGCAGCGTTTCCACTCAGAACAACACTGGAACAGCTGGTTTGTACCTCACTTGTTGGTCTGTTGGAAAGACGGGAAGAAAAAAGGGAGTACAGATTAGAGACGGAATCTAAACTGTTATCCACTTTTCACAATCAACAGCTTCTGTGTAGGAAGATGTAGGCAGGAAATGTAAAGTATTTGAGACAAACAGCAGCTGTGGCTTAACAGTTATTAATTTCTGTAAAACCAGGTGTAAACTTTTTATCCGGTTTGTTGAAAACCAATATTCAAACAGCAACATTTGTACTTTAGAGTTGTTACGGTAGATTAAAGGTACAGTGTGTAGGATTTGGCTGCATCTAGTGGTGTGGTTGCAGTCTGCAACCAACTGAACTCCCTTTCCAAGACTGCGGTAATGTGAGCCACCGAGTGCAAAACCGTGGTAACGCTGTTCGCCATCCTTACCATAACAACGCTACTTTAGGAGCAACGGAAGTCAGTAACATAATTTGAACTCTGCAGATCACGCTACTGCAGTTTCACAAGCGTGTCGGAGAACTACGGTGGCTTCTAGGTAACGTAAAAACACGAAAGGCTCTCTCTAGAACCAGTGTTTGACTTGTCCGTTCTGGGCTACCGTAGAAACATGGCGGAGCAACATGGCGGACTCCATGACGAGGACCCGCTCCCTATGTAGATATGAAGGGCTCATTCTAAGCTAACAAAAACACAACGAGTCTTAGTTTCAGGTGATTATACACTAATGAAAACATAGTTATGAATATTATATTCCATTCCTGCTAATAGATCCCCCTCGAAATGTTACACACTGGCCCTTTAAGTTATCAGCCTATGCACATAAAGGTAAACTTTGTGGTGTCTGACTGTGTAAAAGGCGGGTTTGTGTTGCTAAATGGAGCCATACTTGAGCGTGGCCGGCAGGACGGCCTGGTAGCTGTACTGCTGTTGTTGCTGGTTTAAGATCTGAAGCTGCAGGAACTGCTGCTGCTGCTGCAGAAGACGGGCATAGGCTGAGTCCATCAGCATCTCATTGAGCTCCTGCTTCTGGTCCGGGGGGATGTACTGATGGTACTTTAACTTTTTCACCCGCGGTTTGGGCTCTTTGCTCTTTTTGCTGCGGCTTTTATCGCCAGATAGCTTGGGCAGGCTTTGCTGCAGAACAGAACACAGAAAAAGGGGCATGTAAAAGCTGAGAAGACCATCTGGAGGATATTTGATCCCTTTGACTGATCTCAGTCCAGTTTATCAGAGAATACAGTTAGCATTGCCAGTACCAACACTACAAGACTTGGAAGTGATGGTGGATTTTTATGGCTTGAAGCATTAAGGTAGAACATTGTTCTGACACTGCAGGATGAGGAAGCGGGTAGTGGAAATGTGACCTTTATTGTTTTACCACCTGCAGTTACAGGATACACATGAAAACGGCCTGGCATAAGAGCAGCAGGTTCTAGCTATGAAACCAGAAACCTCAAGCTGGGTTAAGCGAGCACACACCCTACAATTTGTAAAACTCATTCTCCTATTGTATTCCAAGGGAGGGAGAGTTCATCTTATGCTCAGAGAGGATAACTGGATTATGATAAATACACAAGTTATTGCTTCACTCCCGTCCTTTGATTACTGGCTTATATTTTACACAGCCTGAATGAGGAAGGCCAGCCTGTCATCTGACTCTAATTGAAGACAAACCGTAGCTGGCACAGATTTCAGCCTGAGGATTTGTGAAATGACTTTAAACCCTGTTGTTGTTTGAACTGCGTTTAGCTTGGCTGAATGCTGACCCTAAAACTGATATGACTATCAGTATGACAAAACACAGACTCTGTGTCTTCTGACATCGCATCTCTCGTCACATTTCCAAAAGGAACAAAAAACAAAACAAAAACACAGTCGATAAATCAGAGAGACAGAGAGCGCAGTACCAGAGGTCAATTTTATGTCAGCTGGTTGTAAATATTCGAAGACTGTATGTGAATAAACTGCTTAAATGAACTCATCCTTTTAAAAAAAAAAAAATTAACTACTCCTTACAGAAAGTTCAAGAAGATTTTGAAATGACTTTTGGTGAAACTTTGAGCTGTGAAAAAAAGCTCACCTTCACAAGAAGAGGCCCCGGTGTGATACTGGGGACAACAGTGGTGATTGGCTGAGGTGTAGGGGCTTGTTGGTTGCTTTGTTGCTCACTGGTGGAGACAAGGTTGACTACATCTGATCTGGACTGGGAGTTAGGTGGTGGGGATTGCTGGGAAAAGCAGAGACAAAGAGAAACCACATGATCCGTTCTGTAAGAACAGTGAAGCCGCTACGCCTGTTAATCATCATCCCACGCAAGAAAAGAAAAGCATCTCAACTGGAATTTTATAACCAAAAACACTCTAAAGAAGGAGTACAAAAAATGTCTACAAGTGATAAATACATTATACACAGTTAGTACACCGTGTGCATACAGTAAATAAAAGTTAAATTAAGTCTCAAAATTTTCTCAGAAGTGAAAAATTCTACCCGTGTCCAACCATCCTTAAAACATTTCATGACTTTATTTAAAGAATGATATACTTTTAAGCCTCTGCTAGATTAGATAACTTGTCAATAAGACCAGTTTGTCTGCTGACATTGACAGTTCATGTTTTATAAATTGTAATGGTTCAAGGTATTGGTGTACCTGTATGGGAGAGTTTAAGTTAGAGGAAGCAGAAGTGGCCTCAGTCCCTCCAGACTCCCTCGGGGAGGCGGAGGTGGAGCTGGGAGATTTTTGGCTGGCTGGAGATTTTTGGCTGGCAGGCTGTTGTGGTGATAAGGCATCAGTGCTGTCTTCATCAAAGCTGTAAATGTCTGGTGGCTTAGAGCACTTCACCTCACCATCTGTTGGGACAGCATCAACACAAAAATACAGCTTATTATTTACTTATAGGATGAATTAAAACTGAAAAAAGAAACATTTCTCAACAATTCAGACATACAGTGAACGCTGTCCGTGCAAACACTATATACATACTGTATACCGTCTATGATTACAAAAGGAAAACTTGAGTTATCAGTGACTACAGAGTAAAGTAGCCATCACTTGATGGCCACACATGACCACAGTAGTTTACAGCCAGGGCTGTACTTGCTAATTACAGCTAACGTGCTGATGCTAAGCATATTTACCAAGTTCCACCATCTTAGTTTAGTGTGTTCGCTTGTTAGTTAGCAGTAAACACAAAGTACAGCTGAGGCTGATGGGAATGTCCAACACATTCTAATACCAACTCGTCACATACGGACACTTCGTCACTTTCTAATGCACTGGGTAGCCCAGCGCCTCACACTATGAAGCTCCACTACGGTCACCGTAAACACGCGGTTAACATTGTGAATTCAAACAAAAACGCTTGCTTAGGTTTAGGCAATAAAACCACTTAGGTTAGGGAAAAAACAATCATGGGTTTGTAAAGTGAAAATGAAACTTTATGTTGCGAACACAAAGACAAACAACACGTTGTTGGTTTCACACGGGACACAAACATGAAGTCCTGTGGTTGTTTGAACGGGCGATGGAGACAGACAGAAGAACGTGTCAGCCTGCTGCGATGCGCCACGAAGCTTCGAATACCTTCAAATATTTCTCACCGAAGCTTCGAAGCTCAAAAAATGGTATTCAGTACAGCCCTAGTTTGGACCGTAGTTACTTGAAAGCCCGGTGCGTCTCATACAGATGCTAAAGGGTGCTTTGTGCGTTGGTATCACAGGCCGAGGGCCGTGCCAAAGCGTCGGTATTTGACACCCTGGGAATGAGAACAGGCTGGAATGTCATTGTTTTTGCAGGTATTTGATCATAAATCGAAGTATTGGAAACATTTATATTTTGACCTGATGGTGGCGCTAGATGAAAAGTCGAAAAAGTAAAATTTCATCGCAATCCATCTAAGAGTTGTTGAGATATTTCACTATAATAACCAAAAATGTCAACTTCATGGTGGCGCTAGAGGAAAGGTCAAGGTATCACCAAAGTCAGTATCCACAGGGCTCCATGAATGTGTATACAAAATGTAATGGTAATCCATCAAACAGCTGTTGAGATATTTCAGATAACACAGGTGTAATAACATCAATAATGGCTAAAACATGTGCCTGATGTGCTGCACTGCTGGCTTGAGTTAACTCTGTTGCTGTCACTGTAAGTGGTGAACTGTTAGTGGTGAACATAGGATGGGATATAATAGCATTGACGAGTATCTACCGTCGATGTCTTCTTCGACACCAGAGTCAACAGGCAGGATGTTCTTCTCCACCAGCTCCATGGGTCCAGGCCGCTGGGCGAGCTTCTCATTGAGATCATCAGCCAGTCTGGCCCTCTTCAGCTTCATCTGTGTGGCCTGCAGGGAGGGTTCAGCCTGCGTCTCTGATAAACACACAGATGATCATCAGCTGTGATACGTACGACCAGCAGCAGTCAGACTCTTCACTGCTTCATCAGGGTGACTCACGGCAGGCTCAGCCAGACCTCAAAGACATTTATCTGGTTCCAACTTTGTAAAACAAATTTAAACAGGCAATAAGAGCGATTGGATGAATAAGCACCTTATTCATGTCTGTTATCTAGACGCCATTACTCAGTAGGAACACACAGGAGGAAGATTACCTTGTAGGATGTGCATACGGACCAGCTCAGAACGCTCAGGTCTGCTGCAGAGTTTGTGCTTTAAGAAGCTCCCAGTCTGTTAAAAAAACAATTAAATTAAATATATATTTGGGGGGCATAATCTATATTTAGCATTTTTATAAATAAAATCACAAGCTGCAGTGTGATGACATTAGTCTTACCCTGGCTCTCTCCAGGCTGCGAATCTGCTCATGAAAGGCAGCAGGCGTTTTCAGAGCTGTAAAAAGGTGAATAAAAAAAAAAAAAAAAATCCATAATTTTTCTCAGTCAATATACTGTATTTCCACACAGAAAAAAAACTGTTCCTTCCATTTTTAAATAATAGATTATTGATTTAACGTCTCCTTCTTACTATTTCCAAAGGCCATTTCCTTTTGGTTGTTTTTTCCGTTATGACAAAGAACCTTTAATTAAATAAACAAACCACTTATTGATAAGAGTGATCTCCAAAACAACAGAAAGGAGGATGTAACAACATTAGTGGAATAATTTGAACTACACAATAGTTTTACTGTATACACTATTATACTTGGGACTAATGGAAGCAGTTTAAAGTTATCAAAGTTGCTTCCTAAAAAGTACAACGAGGCTACATCCCTGTGGAGAATGAACACTGCTAGATGTGTATACACTGTAATGCACTTAAAGGGTGACTTTGGTATTTTTCAACAATTAGCTATTTTCGATGTTTTTGTGTCTCACTAACTAATAGGGACAACACTCTCTGAAACTGGTCCAGTATTGAGGGAGAACGCTGTAGACAGCAGCTGCTCACGGGCTGCAATATTGTGCTAATGGGGCAAGCTGGCACCATCATTTACATCCACTAAAAGTGCTTGTTTTTTCCATGACAGGCTCTGATTGTTGTTATAAGTGTCTGACATTATGGAAAGAGTATCACTCAAGGAGAAGTCTCATTGTGAAATCTGGCGAGGTGACGTGTTGGCGTAAGACAACGGTGGAAATAGAGGATTACATCCATGGTGGAAACGTGAGTGCCAGCCGGGCAGAGATTGTTTTGTTGGAGTACAGAAAGCGTAGCTTAGTGTTATCTAAAAGATTTTCATTGTCATGGCTGAATATTTAGATGATTTCCATAATGTGGACGAGGTCTTTGAATTCGATGGGCGCCCGTATTTATTTGAGCCAGAGTATACGGATATTCAGATTTCACAACGAGACTTCTCCTTGAGCGGGACTTGGACACAATAACAAACAGACCGGATCAAGCGAAAAATGAAAAGAAAAATGTTTCATTTCTTTGTAGGCTCCTTTTCATAATGTTGTCAGACACTTAGAAAAAAAATCTGAGTCTGTCAGTGGCAAAAAGAAACACTTTTAGTGGACGTAACGTTACATTAACGCTGCTCAATTGCCCTCGCAGCTCATTTCGCGGCTGTTGGTTACAGTGTTCTCCCTCAATACTGGACCAGTTTAAAAAATTGTTCTCCCCATTAGTCACTTCGATACAAAAACATGGGAAAATAGAGTCCAGGTTAAAAAATACCAAAGTTAGCCTTTAATCATGGTGTCCTTAAAATCATAGACATCCAGTGGCAAATATTTACACAACATAAAAGTTTGACTAATAATGCACTTAGTGAACTGAGGGACAGTATAAATTGGCCTGTCTTCTCTGCATCATTTATGTCTAAATATACACAAATCAATATAAACTGGATATAAGTAAGTAATGAGCTTCATTTCAGCATTTCATTCGTGTTGTAAGTAGTTCCTCTGGATATGACAACAACAACTTTCCTCACAGATTTGAGCAAACTGTAATCCATCTTTCATATCGTTGTTTTCATGTTTTTGCCTTTTTCGTTCTGCATGAGTGTGATATTACTAAGCTCCTGGGAGTCAAACAGGAAGTACCAGCTTTACTGACTCAAGCAGAGAGATTGTGACAGAGTTACTCTTTGATCTGGCAGAATAAACTTGTCCTGCTTTAAGCGAGGTCTGGCTCACTGAGTAGTCACTTCTGCTATGACGAGCGCTGTTTGGTTTAAGGACACACTGGCCGGGGGGGCGCTCTGAGGAGTGTGTCAGAGGACCAAAGCAAAACATTCCTGCTCGTCACCTAAACCTCACTGCATACCTACCATAAGCCTGTAAGTGTGGGAGCAGCAGAGTGCTTTAGTGGAGAATGGCCGGGGAGGTTTGTGTGCAGGCCACGCTTGGCCAGGCCACTGACCTCCACCGAAGGCTCAGTCGCTGACTCATGTGGCTGTGTGGAGCCAGAGAGGAGCTGAAAGCCTGACTGCAGGCGGACAAAGAGCTTTGTCTTTCTCTCTTTCTACCTTACCAGTTATCAGCATGATTCTGTCACATATTCAGCTCATCTTTTATTAGGTGTAGCACGGGGACTGAGTCTGCTCCACTTTTGTCACTTCAAAGGATGGACGGTATAAAGTGGGAGCTTGTTCTTGCTGTTATGGCACTGGTGAGATGCCTTATCTGTGTTAAATCTTTGAGTCATTTTTATCTTTGACTATGTTTACATGAGTACAATTACGCTTCTATTAGCAACAGTCTGAGTAGGACAATACACCTCACACTGTCTCGAATAAACAGTTGATTTATGTGCAGAAAAACACACAATGTTATTAAGCCATTTACACAATACTACAACAAAACAGGACTGAACAATAAGGATTGCCCGCTGGCCAGGGGCAAATAAAATGCCACGTCGGGCTAGTAAAAATCTAGCTACTCACTTGTCTGATCGGGCAAGTGGTAAAAAATTAACAGTTTTTTCGGTACCTGATGGAAGTAGCTAAGGAGTGAGCCATCTCGCTTCCTTCTCATCTCTGTTGAGAGTTGCACATGTGCAGTGCCGATGCACCCGATTCGACTGTTATCGGGGCATTAAATAGGCGTCATCAGTCGCTATAAGCACCATAGATGTTGGTCATCTTTCGGTGATCTACCATGTGAATAGATGACAAAACCTACTAGTGGTGGCTGTTGTAGGCCCCTATTGACCCACATCTATGGGGCTTATAGCAACTGATAACGCCTATTTAATAGCCTGACAACAGTCTAATCGGCTGACCGATCGGGCACACGCAAGAAAATGACGGCTGGTAAAGACAAAGTTTATGAGCCGAAGTACAAGCGAGCATTTCACTTATCCTGTAAAACTCCAGATTAATTTACTTAAATAAAGATTAAACATGACAATTAACTTTCGTCTTTAGTATTATTTTGATAACCGCTAATAAATCAATCATTGTTGAACCCTGAAAACTTCCCTGAATAAAGCCGTTTGATGTGCAAAAGATTGCAAATGTAATGTTTTAACCTTTGACTGATCAGTATGAGCTCCAACATCATACAAGTAAAGCAGGAGTACTGTACATGTTTCTGTGAATACACTTAAAGGGGACATATCATGAAAAACTCACTTTTTCAGTGCTTGTGCTCATACATTTGGGTATCTGGAGTGCAAACACCGGCTTGAAAACTACCTTTGCAAAGGAACTTCATATTTTTCTCTCAAGCTAATCAGACTGGGCTTTTTCAGGAGGGGGTCTTAAAGAGACAGGTGCTAAAACAGAGCGTTTCAGACTAAGGATGAATGCAGGTATATTCAGACAGACAGTATGAGAAAAATAATGTTTTTTTTGAAGATTGAAGCATGTAAACATGTTCTAGTAGAAACCCAAAATACAAGTATGAACCTGGAAATGAGCATGATATGTCCCCTTTAAAAGTGCATAATCACGAGTAACAACATATGTTGTTTACATGTGCCTTGCCTTTGTCACATTGTTTTACTGGTACTGCAAATATGTGCTACAAACTCATTAAGAAGTTTGGTTGATGAAAATGATGTGGTGATAAATGTTAGAAAAAGTTGAATTTCCTCCTTATTTCTATCTTGTGAGAGCAACAGAATAACGTAAACACTTAAAACTTAAACTTTAAGTTTAAATTTACAGAATAATGTAAGTAATAAGAAGAGTAGAAGGAGAGGACAGGACATGTTGTTTACTTTCTCCTTGACTGTCTTAATTTCCATAGGTGCTACTTGATTTTCTTTCAAAGCATAAGTTTTGTTACTGTGTGATGTGAATACTCACGCGGCATGATGCCTTGCTCCACAAGCTGCTCCCGAGTCCTCCTCTGCTGCAGACAGAGCTGGAGGACTGTGAGAGTGCAGAAACACAGAGGTCAGAGTTCAACTTTTACCATTCAGTGCCAAGTCCGCTGAGTCAACTAACAACCCTCTCTGGCTTTAACTGTGAAACCGGCCAGACTTCAAATAAAACAAAGTACTTATTATTTCTCAATCTATACGCTACCCGAAAGGCCCAACAGTAAACCCCGTTCACCACCACAGACATCCTATTCACTTCCTGTATGGCCTTAACTAGGGTTGTTAAGAGTACCACAAGTTTTATAACAGTTACTCTCGAACAGTGCAACGTGATTGGCCAAGAGAAATATCTCTGTGCGGGATGCAAATACACAGAGGAGTCAAACAAAGTAACTCAAGTACAGAAACAGATAAAAGAGGGATTAATGTTAAAGCCGCAGTCACAATAACGAGCAACACTGGAGATGCTCACTACACCAGCTAAAGCCAAGTGAGTCATGTGTATTTAATAAATTGTTTTTAAAATGTAATCTCGCTTTGGGTGGATAAGCAGCGATCAGTTATGTTCTTGTGACACATCAAAGACCCGACTATCTTCCAGCAGATGCAGGCCCCACATGCACTTGGATGGTCCTCAATGTTATTTTCCCATCAATATAAACTGTAGTAAGATCCCAGTTTAAACATTTATAAACAAGTGAGCGTGGACATGTTATTTCAGTAGAATAACAACACTCTGTTCAGAAAAAAACAGTTTGAATAGGAGAGTAATTGGTGTTGAATGCGGCGGCGGTGTGAGGTACATGAGACCCCTATCGTCACCCGCTGTAGTGAAGCGACCGCGGCTTTGCTAGAGCTACTCAGTGGCTCAGGGGAAACAGCTACTCCCACTCACACACACAGACCTGATCAACTCTCCTGGGAAAGGCACTGCGACTGAACAAGCCTCTGTGACTCACTCTAGCAAAAATAAACTGGGCAGCTGTGAGAACAAGGCCTGGGAACCATGAAATTTAGGGGTAGTTAAGGGGGTGGGGTCTCCAGTCGTATGCAGAGCCGAGGGGACGTTCACGGGGCTTCCACTGGTGGGCAAGGGAACACAGAGTGACAAGTGCTGAGGCAAAGGGTGGGAGGCCGAGTCGACTCTCACAGCAGCCCATCAACTCTGGGGCAGAGAACACAGTGTGCCTGCCCCGCCTGCTGTGTTTCCTATTACAAACCCAGGCCAGGGGGGTTATGGTCAGCCTGAGACAGATCATACCAGGAGATTGTAAAAAAAATTGCCATTGGTTTGTCTCAATATTTATATCCACTGTGACTTGGAAACGATGCCACAGGCAAGCAAATTTATGAGTGCATATTGCTGCATATCAATAACACCCAAAGCTGCCTTCCAGCGCCACATGAGAAGTTTAATTTGAGCGTCAGTATGGGGGTACACCTCATGCCCGGGGTCCTCCTCACTTTGTGTCATCTTGTGTTCAACCTGAACCCTGGCTAACCTCTCCACGATGCAAACCGGCTCCGCTCTCCTGCTCACCAGCAGAGCGTAAACAGACGTTGCGGAGAAAAAGAGAGAGAGAGGGCTCTGCTGAAATCCCTGTCTACTGATGTAATCTCTAATCTCAGACCCATGTTGTTCTCAGCAAATCATCCCTGGAGGTCTCCCATCTAAACTTTTATTTTATTTGACTTTTCTCTCTCTCTCTCTCTCTTTTTTTTTTTTTTAGAAACAGTACAAATAATAAAAACTGTTTGGTGTGGCTTAAGATACTCTTAGCCCAGACAAAGCTGAATTTAGTTTAGAAACAGACTGACACTAGGTTATGTTGACTTTACTGTTATAAATACCAAAGACTCTAAACAGAATCCTATTTTAGCGAAGATTGAGGCATCTATAACCAGAGATAGACTAAACCATGAATAAACAGATTACACTGGTTTATCAAAAAAGACATTTGTGTGTACAGTAGGGCAGTCCTCGAAATTCTTAGTCGACTGACACTAATACGGTTTTGTCGACTAATCGATTAGTTGATTTAATCGACAGATCTGTAAAACTGAGTTTCTCGACAAAGAATAACACAAAAGCACCACTTTAAATCTTATGAGCACATCTCTTGTAAACACAGATGTCTCATAAGTTTCTTGGAAATAAGTCATTCAGCATGAAAAAGCTTAAAGAAATGACTACTCGACGAAATAAATCTTAGTCCACTCCGACTAAGACCAAAAAGGCCGATTAGTGGACTAATGGTCTAAGAGGGGGCAGCCCTAGTGTGCAGCAGCCGATTCAGATTTATTTTCCTATGATGCTTTCACATGGGGCAAAAAGTCTACGTAAATTCAACTGAATTGAAAGACTTCGTCTTGTATTGTACACAGGGCTGTCAATCGATTAAAATATTTAATCGCCATTAATCTCATGATTGTCCATGATTAATCACGTCTAATCGCAAATTAATCACATAAAAATGTACCTTAAAGGGAGATTAGTCAAGTATTTAATACTCTTATCAACATGGGAGTGTGCAATGCAATGTATATATTTATTATTGGAAATCAATTAACAACACAAAACAATGACAAATATTGTCCAGAAACCCTCACAGGTACTGCATTTAGCATAAAAAAATATGCTAAAATCATAACATGGCAAACTCAAGCCCAACAGGCAACAACAGCTGTGAGTGTGTCAGTGTGCTGACTTGACTATGACTTGCCCCAAACTGCATTTGATTATCATAAAGTGAACATGTCTGTAAAGGGGAGACTCGTGGGTACCCATAGAACCCATTTTCATTCACACATCTTGAGGTCAGAGGTCAAGGGACCCCTTTGAAAATGGCCATGCCAGTTTTTCCTAAGCTAGGATGACATGGTTGGTACCAATTGATTCCTTAGGTTTTTGTAGTTTCATAGGATACCAGTATCTTCACTCTAGCTTTAAATTGAGTGTGCTACAACCTAAAAATCGCAAGTTGTGTCAATGCGTTAAAGAAATTAGTGATGTTAAAACAAATTTGCGATAACGCATTATTGTCGCGCTAACTTTGACAGCCCTAATTGTAAGAAATTGGATAAAATTAAGTATTGTATAATCAGCTTGTGATTATTTGAAAGATCTTATAAACATATCAGTTGGCATGTTCTTAAATTTAACTATACCATTATTTGTTTTATCCTAAATCAGTTCAACAAAGCAGAAATGTATCAGCAAGGCTTAAACAGTGTGAATTAAGGGATTGTTATACAGTATAATGACTGAGAAGGTAAAATGCAGCTGTTGAACACTGGATTTTAACTATATGGATTTAACTTGAAAATGATTGACTGCATAAAATACTGATATGGGTAGTCAGTCAGTGGCTCTCTGAATTTAATATCATTTGCAACCACATCCCGATGGTGGTGTGTTATTTTCCCAATGGAAAAGGGCCTAAAATGAAGCCAGACTCAAAGTGATGAGAAAACACATTAGTTTCCTTCCCCATGAATCTGTGTTGGCAAACTGGTCTGGTTTTGGCTAAAATTAGATATATTTAGTCAGGTCATGAATAATAATTTATTGACATGGAATTTATGTTAAAATCTGCAAATCTTGCATGAGGGCCCTGACAAAAAGGAATCTACATTTTTCTTACTTCTTGCATGCTATACATATCTAGTATTATACACTTTTGCCATGAGATTGTTGTTATGCGTTTTCTTACTCTATTTCGTAATGCACCCTTGACCAGTGGTTCTCAACCAGGGGTCCGGGGACCCCCAGGGGAGTTCCAGGGGGTACCAGGAAAATGGGGCATCGTTTATTTTCACTACATAATTCACTATAGAAGTGATCCCAATGTGAGAAAGAGTCATAAGAGTGACTATTCTAATCTTAGGTTTCACTTCCTCCACGGTTATCTCTTCAAGTCTAGATGATAACTGAAGCAAAAGTTCCCCGAAGCAAAATCTTATCAACGAAACTGCGTGGTTTGCATCAACTTCACAGACGTTATAATAAGATAAACATAATCTAGTATAGAACTTGAACACCAGTAACATTGGTTATCATTGAAAGACAGCTATGTTGTATTTTATTTTTTAAACAAAAAAAAAGAGTCCAAATTACTCAAGGCCTGGTCTAATCAAATAAATTTGCTGCAGATGAATGCAAACAAGGAAAATTAAAAATGTGCAAATAATGATCAGCAGCATATGTGGTTATTGCAGTTCATCTGAATGAAGCTCATTGTGTGTACTTACATTACATGTGTGGAGTCATGCTTATATTATGTGACAGAAAACCATAATAGTTTTTCAACAGAGTGCCAATATAAACATAGGCAGGCAGTATAAACGGAGTATTCTCTCCCTCACAGGATGTGTTTTCTAGAGCAACTTTGATTTATGATCCATCAGAACACAATAGTCTCTCCTGTCAGAACGATGCTTGATATGAGTCATTGTGATGAGCTTCACTGTTGCCCTGTCACTTCCTGTTAGGGCTGCGTCTACGTCACTACGACCCCCCCCCCCCTGCCAGCATCAGTGAACATTAGTAAAAAACTTTATGTAAACGTAGACATACAAGTAAAACAACAAACTGCATGCGGGTTAGACAAGAAAAAGAAGAAGCACCTGATTTGAATTTACCCCTGCAGATGGACGGGGTCTCCACATCAAGGCAGGCCATAGAGGACAGTGGTTTGCTTGGCGGCCAGGTCTGGAGTCCCATGGAGTGATGAGGCCAGTGGAGAACGAGGGAGTCAGGGAGAGAATAGACCCAGCTCTGAGCGAACGACAGCTGGCTCTCAGAGCTGCAAACGGTCCCTCCTCTCTGGCTCCGTGCTGGCCTCAGCGGAGAAAGTGTGTGTGTGAGAGAGAAAGAGTGTGTGTGTGTGTGTGAGTGCTCAGTCAATGTCAGGAGGAGGGAACACAGCGCTGCTCATGTTAACCCTCGCTGGGTCATTTTGCTCTACTCACAGAGGGCTCATCATACTACAGCACAAAGCCCCGGGGAACATTTGAAAGTCTTTTTTGCATAATCAGCAGGGAATCAAAATCAACCAATAAAAAATTAATCAAAAAAAGCTGTTGGGAATTTCTCCATGAGAAACAGCATGAGTGTTTTTCTCCAGAATTTTTTTTTAGCACTAAATAACAATGACACGAACAAACACACTGGGTCCTCGGGGACATGGAAGCTTATCTTTCAGCATTTTTTAATGATTAGTTATGAGCTTTTTTGTTATTTTGTACATGCATAATGATTTTTTTTATTGTTGTTTTGCAACACCATTGATTTATAGCAGCCAATGTCAATTTCATCTTAAAGCTGCAGTCGTTAACTTTGAGCAAATATGATAAGAAGTTATTTTTATAAAACTGTCATTATATCCTGACAGTAGAGCATGAGACAGATAATCTGTGAAAAAATCATGTCCCTCTGTGTCCTCCTAATGGCATTTGCAAGATTTCAACGTGCCCGAACAAAAACAACCAATCAGAGCCGAGCAGTCTCTACAGCAGCTGTCAATCACTGCTCGCAAAACTCGCGAACTCCTATCAAACATCTTGTAGTGTACTGTTTAGCTGTAAAATGATAACGTTTGTCACCTGGCCCCCATGTTGAAAACAGTCGACCCAAAACCAAGCACCGCCCACACGCCGGAGCAAACTTTCTCATTTTACAGCTAAACAGTACACTACAAGATGTTTCTGAAAACATTTGAGCAGGGCTCTCAACTAACTTTTTTTCACCTTTAACATTACTAACATGATTTGAGCTGTGGCAGAGTTTTGACTCCTCATTAACGAACATGATTTTTTTCCCACAGATTATCTGTTTCATGCACTACTGTCAGGATAAAGTGACAGTTTCATAAAAATATTTTTTTTTCATATTTGCTCAAAGTTACCAACTGCAGCTTTAACAGTTCCCAGCAACTCCAACTTGTATGTGACTATTTATGAAAAAAATGTGATGAGAAAACATCAAACTAAACAGATGAGGTGTGTAAAAATTCAGAAAGGGGCCAAAGAGGAGCAAATGCAGCAGCTCATACAAAAACATGCTTAGTCATGGCTTACAATGGTGGTTAGACGCCATCCATGACTACAAAACGCACCAACAGGAAATGAGATAAAAAGGGGAATTACCCTAATTGTGGTGCGTTCCGTGTGTCTCAGTGGATCCAGCAAGGCTGGTTAGAAAATATGTCAAAGCTAAAGAGCAGGCGTCTGATCCCACAGAGGATCTGATGTCAAGGTGAAGCTGCAGAGACACAGGATGCTCTCAGTCCTCCGGCTGTTCCTGTGATATGACTGAGCAGGACAATGCATGCTGGCCGACGAGGACCGGGCCGCTGTGTTCTGGATTAATAATCAAGAAATATGCATGTCAAACAGCAGGGGACAGGGGAAATATGGAGTTGATAAAGTAAATGGGACTGGTACAGTCAGGCACAATATGTTATGACAGCTCACCGCTGGGACTGAATAATGGTGAGTAGTGGTGGAGCATTTGGTATGTGGAAAAACATCTTTCTGAATGTCACACCGTCCACAAATACACAGCATTCTTTCAAATTTCCATTTCGCAAGTGTGTTGGCCACAGAAACAACAGATTTTATGAATGCCTTATACCTGTTTTGTCCGACAAATCAAAACCTCAAAGTCAGCTGTGGGCTCTCAAATTCCCACCCCAGTCCAGAACATTGCTGTTTTTCATCTTCAGTAACAATCTAAAAGTCTAATTTCTTGTCTTAAACTGCAAGGTGTATTAATTCAAGATGTTTTCCATTCACACAAAAATATATTTGAAAAAAAAAATAAACCTCTCTAGACTGTATTCAGATATTTTTAGCACTACAACAATGCCACTGCATTGACTGCTATTAATAGCCATCTTAGCTTGATGATGATCACAGTTATTAAAGTATTACATCAATCTGCTTCCAACTGGCCGGCTGTTCTTCATTCTCTTACGACTTCATGATTACTCATTTAGAATAGAAACATACAAGATAACGTTTGCCGTCACTAAGAAGTGTTTGATTCATGATGCAGGTTTAAGTTGAAGAAACATTGAGTTTGCCTTTCATAATTACCATTTTATTTCATTATAAATGTAATTTATTTTAGACAGAAAAAGGTTAAGAAGCGTGTGCTCATTTGTAAATAATAGTAATAATCCACAATTAAAACCCGGTACTTTATTCATTCATTGAGCCCTGCAAGTCACTGCATTTCCAACAACAATGTCCAGTAAATATTACAGAATAAAAGCCTTGTGTTGACAAATGAAGGAATTCTGTCCACAGAAAAAAAAACGCTTGGCTTTTATTATGAAACGGAAGCAGGAAGTGTTGATTTAAAAATAAATCTTCACTTTTTCTACAGATATCTAGACATTGAAACTGTAGTAATGTTGCTGGTATGATGTCAATATACAGTCAAAAGATAATTTCCACTGTCTGTAGCTGCTGTGATAGCTGTGTTGCATGGTAGCGACCTGTCAATCACAAGGTAGCCATGCCCTAAAGCATACCCTGCTTTATGGTCTATTTGACTCTAAATGGGACCATAATTTACTAAATGAACATCATGCTGTATTGAAGAAGACTTGAAACTAGCGATTGAGACCATAAACTCATGTTTACAATGTTTACTGAGGTAATAAATCAAGTGAGAAGTAGGGTCATTTTCTCATAGACTTCTATACAATCAGACTTCTTTTTGCAACCAGAGGAGTCGCCCCCTGCTGGCTATTAGAAAGAATGCAAGTTTAAGGCACTTCGTCATTGGCTTCACTTTTCAGACCCGGAGGTTGCCATCTCGTAGAAACAGCAAGCAAAAGAGGTGTCTTTTACCGTCATATTAGATACAGTAATTACTGTGTGGACACTACTTTTCTCTCACTTTTTAAAGAGCAACTGTCAAAATACACAGAATAGGTCGCAATCACCAGATGGATTAAATAGTAAACGATTGAAGATTTCAACCCTTTCTTCCAGAGCACCAGCGTTTGTTTGTTTAGCACATCTCAAGATTTACCCACTGAGCACACCACTATCTTTTTGAACAGGATTAAATATTAGTTTAGCATTTCAAATCATTCCTCATGCATCGTTCCTTTAAACCAAAACACATAGGCAGATGTGGAAAAAACAGGGTAAAGCTTATATTCTAGCCTAAAAATTACAGTGTAGTTTTTGTTCATATGGGGTAAAGTACATATAAATTACTTACAATACAAGGAAAGACAAAAAAAAAATGCCTTTAAGAGAGCCAGAGAACAGGGGCATTAGCAACTTACTAATAATGCTGGGGTACAATAATACATTTTTGAGGTGGGGGATTAGAAAAGAATCTAAGCACTAAGCTTTAAATTGTGTTTTATCACCACTAAAGAACAGAAAAGTCTCCTAAATACTTAATTGCAGAAATGAAGGGCACAACTAATTTTCCAACCGTAAAACTTGTTAGTCATGTTTATTCAGTTTTACCCAGAGACTCCCAACTACAGTTAACCAGCACACATACGCTACACTGTAGTCACTATCATACATTTTAAGGAAATTATATGAATCATAACTAGTTCTTCAGAATATCAATACTGTTATTTCCACACTTTCTGTCTTACTTACAGTCAAATGTATTTCTACATCCCTCCTACACACAAAATTGATCCCCCTTATTCCATAACTCGTCTCCTTCCTGTGTACCTATATATTTGTACCACCAGACACCCAGAGGTATTATATTTGGTACCCGATGTGTACAAAGCAACACTGTAATTTCCAGGCTGTAATATAAAGCGTTACCAAAAGAGCAATGCCATAAAGAGCAACATCTGGGGAACGTTGTTCAGACATGTGCACTCGAGTCATTGTGACTTGGACTCGAGTTCAGCGTTGTCAGTGTTGACGTTACTAGTCTGTGTAATGTTATCCGGCATGCGAGCGCACACCGGGAATGCCATTGTCATGACTGGATGACTACCCTGTCAGTCAAGCTCCTCGCAACGCTACCTGATGGTCTATGGATCAGATCAGATCATGATGATGCCAGTGCCAAGAGTCATCACATTCAGATTCAAGAGTTTCACAATCACATGTGAAGGAAAAACAAACTGCTGATTATAAGACCTGCTCATCACAGAGTTCTGACAGCAAAACTACAACATCAAACTTTGTTGACATTTGAAGACTCGAATTGGTCAGTGTCTGTGAGGACTGATGTTAGCTAACGTTAGCCAGATACAATCTGTTCTCTCACAACTACGTCGCTAGCGAACGTTAGCCTGATAACGATTGACATCACTAATCAACCCAATGGCAGAATAAAACGTTGGCATTGTAACGTTACGGTTCTGCAAACCACGGATACATTGAATCTCAATCTCTAAGTTAAGTTACGTTTCAATGTTGATCGCATTTTTTTTTTTTTTTTTTGAAGACTATTTTTTGGCTTTTGCCTTTATTTGACAGAGATAGTGATAGTCATGAAAGGGGGAAAGACAGGGGATGACTTGCAGCAAAGGGCCACGGGTCACTTTCGAACCCCGGGCCGCTGCGGTAAGGACTCAACCTTTGGTACGTGGGGCGCCGGCCTTACCAGGTGAGCTACTGGGGTGCCCCGTTGATCGCATTTTTAAATTTCTGTGCGTCATTTAACAGGTCTGATAATTTGGCCAATAATATTATTTTTATTAGACAGGTACTAATACCTTGTCTTTTTCTCTTTAGAAAGACAGAATACTAAAGGTTAGACTGTAGTATCCTAGGGGGAAAAAAGTGACTCTTGCCTTAACTAAGGACTCGACTTGATGACTTGACCAAGAAATAATGACTTGGGACTTGCTTGAGACTTGGACCAAATGACTAGAGGCACATGTCTGCCTTTGTTAGCTGGTCAGCATTGCTACATGCCTAAGTACCTACCAGAAATGCCAAAGCCACATTATTAATAATAAATCATAATTAATTATACGTCATTTGTTCTGGTTAACTCAGTGAGAACCAGGATACTCAGAGATGGATATCGTTCTCAGTAAATAAAAAAAAGTATTTATAAATATTTGTAACACTGAATCAAAGGTAAAAATATTTCAATGACTCAATAATGCCAAATAGCTTTGCTGTAAACACATAACAAATCCATGTTCCCAAGGAAAAACTTTGATTTCAGTAACTACTTAAGCTGTGATTATGTGTTGGCTTCCAAAGGCAATTTGATGTAATTCCTGTCGTCATTCCACAAACAAATCACTGAAAAGTGTTTGTTTTCCCAGAGTGGCCTTGCTCTTAAATGGTCAACAGTATGTCTTACCAAACTCTGATGTTTTGGGCAAAGATTCGGCCCCGTTTAGGTCAACTCACCGATCTTGCAGTCCTTGAGGCTGTAGGGACAGTTCTTCTAGTTGTACAGGAGGAGCGAGACCTTCTTAGGCGTCAGTGAAACACGACTCCTGATCATCCAGAAGCTGTGATTCTGCAGAGGGAGCAGAAATCAATATTTATTTATACTGCAACATATATTGTTTGTCTATCTAAGCGTGTGTGATGGGGAGTTTGTTTAAAATAAATACATGGATATGAATTGCCCACGTAAGGTAGTGCATGGAAAAACAAAGTCATCAAGTTCTCAAGTTACTATAAATTAACCGTTAATCTGAGAGTCTTTGTTATTTGTCTGTATATATATTTCCATTGCTCCACTGAATGTACTGTATAATATTACTTAGACTAGTTTGTTTTGTGTTCATGTGAAAAACTGAGTCATTTTTGTGACATAGAGCCAAACATTGCACAGTTTCATCCTGGGCCTCCCCCTCTAGATGAGAATCTCTGTAATTACGAGCTGCACATTCCCCAAGGGTGGACAACGCCATTCTCATCTGTCCCATTACCACAGTGTCACGATTTCTCAATGAGGAACCAGCTGCGTTACATGGTTCTTGACTACGACTCCTTCAAATGATGAGAAGTTTAACTAACGTTTGGTAGTAATAAGGTAATGTAGTAGAATTCCGAGACCTGGCATTAGGGGGCAAAAATCTGAAGGGGCTGTAATGTTGGTGTACAATGCAGTGCTGTTGGTATCGGAGGGCAATTTGTAACATGAGCCTTGAATCTCAGCCAGGAATAACGCCAGCCTTCAATGTGCTGTCCATGTTAAATCCATACTCTCATTCCCAATGGTTCTCAACGTCGAGGCTGTTATACCACGGCCTGAAAGGAATATTGATTACTGATGACGTTATTTCACTCAAGGTAAAGAATAACTGCATTATTTGATCTTAGACACAACATTAAGTAAAGTAGAACTCAAAGTCATAACATGACCACACCAAAAGGCCATACTACAGCTAAAAAAAATATCCAAGATAAAGTAAAGTTTGTACAATTTATTTATGTTCCATATTGTCCAGTGGGCCAAATATTACATTTCTGGCACATAACTATTCATTCTACTTTATATTTTATGTGGAAAAAAACCCTCCAACACTTCTGGCCTGAAGGTATTTCGAGCAAAACGGTTGTTGTTGTTGTTGTTTCCACATAAAAAGATGATGTAAAGAAGTGGTGATTCTTTTACATTTAAGTTGCTCTTTATATCCATCATGTTCAAGCTGATGTATTTTTAGAGCATACGTAGGTAAAACATTCCTGCAAGATGAAGACATTTCTTGTGATTTTATGTATAATTTATCTGCCCCATGAAATTAGAAAGGCTAACAAATACAATATATAGGTTCTTAAGAAGAGACTGACTTGGTTAGGATTAGGCAACAAAACTACTTAGTTCGGTTTAAACAACAAAACTACTTAGGCCTAGGAAAACATTGACTTGGTTAGGTTTAGGCAACAAAACTACTTAGTTCGGTTTGGGCAACAAAACTACTTAATTAGGCTAAGGAAAAGATCGACTTGGTTAGGTTTAGGCAACAAAAGTACTTAGTTAGGTTTAGGCAACAAAACTAATTAGTTAGGTTAAGGAAAAGATTGTGGTTTGGCGTAAAATAATTCCGGAAGTGGCGTTGTAAGTTACGTGACAAATGAATCAATGTTGACTTCTGGTTTCACACGGGACACGAACGCCGGTCTCCTGGGTGAAAGTCCAGTTTTTTTTGACCCAGCCATCCACTTTTCGTAGGTATAGCTACAAACAGTGTGTGAGACCAGCCTGCCCCTGAACTAAGTGGAGCTAAACTATCAGGGACTGAATGTTACTGACTTTGGGAAGGTTGAGTCAACAGGATACAACTCTTTGACATTCTTTTGAATTGATGGCTTTTATTAGCTGTGTCTGTGCGTTGTTAAACTTATTAAATGTCTGGACTCTGGATTCTGTACTCAACACCTGTGATTATACTGACAGCTTGCTGAGTGGCCTTTAAAAAACGAATGTAAAACACATTGACTCAATCGAAATCTTTCATCTTCTCCTCTTTTTATGTGTTCCTTTTGTTTTGAAGTTTATTTAATATTAACTGCTATAATGGCTCTTTGGTGCACTATTTTAGAGCAATACTGACAATGCAATAATACTCTTCTGTAACTTCACATCCTGTGTTTTTTACCCACCTATATTTGCCACTTATGTCATGACAGCTCACTGAAATAGAAGTGATTCTTGCACAATGTTTCCTTTATGTAGTGAAGGATATAAAGTACCCAAGTAGCCCATTATTATTTATAAGTCCACAAAGTTTCCTGCAGTTATTTTCTACCAGTGATGTCAGATAGTTTGTGCTGGTGTGCTGTCATACTGTTGTCCTGGTGAGAAAGTGCACTCCAACCCCATCACTGTGATCCCCACAATCTCATTAGACTCTTGACCCTCGGTGCCAAAGTATTCTTCAGAGCCAAAATCCACACTTTCCTTTTCCCAGATAAAGTTTCTTTGAACATCAAAGCCCTCATTAACATCAAGTCCCATGTGGGGACTCCAAACTAACGCACATACTTAGATTTACAAAATCATGCTCAGCTTATTTTTGCTCACAGTACAGTGTAGTGTCAAGGTCAAACTAAATTTTGTGACAAACGCTGAGTTTAACTTCCATAACAAGAACAACACTAAAAGCTGAAGTAGGCAGGTTGGAGTAAGTACGATTAAACAAAAGTTATTTTTATAAAACACTCGCTATATCCTGACAGTAGTGCATGAGACAGGTAATCTGAAAAAAATCATGTGGCTCTGTGTCCTCCTGTGTCCTCTGGTGCTCCTAATGGCATCAGCAAGATTTCACAGACCGGAGGAAAACAACCAATCAGAGCGGATCTGGAGCCTGCCGTCTCTGAGCCGGCTGTCAATCACTCACAAACTCCGATAAAACGGTCAAACTAGGCAGCGTTGATCAAATATGAATCAATATTCTGTTACTGTAATGCTTATTTCTCTCCTCAAGTGTTTTCAGAAACATGTTTTAGTGTACCATTTAGCTGTAAAATGAGAAACTTTCTGACCCGGCCACCATTTTGAGATCAGTTGAGGATTCCAAGCACCACCCACCAGCAAACTCTCTAATTTTACAGTTAAACAGTAAACTACAAGATGTTTTACGCTAGAAATAGGCACTGCAGTAACAGAATATTAATTCATATTTGATCAGCGCTGCCTAGTTTGACCGTTTGATCGGAGTTCTTGAGTAATTGACAGCTGCCTCCGTTGAATGAACAGCCAATAGGAACGCTCTCTCTCAGAAGTCTAGTTTTCTCTCAGAACACTTGAATTACAATATGCTGAAAGGTCGATTATGGAATTTTTGCCCAATGATGCCAAAAATGTACTGCCTACTGCAGATTTAAAGGTCAAAAACACTCTTAAGCCGATTTCAAACCACCACTTGAAGGCTTTGGTAGTAACCCTGTCCTCATCTGATTGGCACACTGTAATAAAATTCAGGTGCACTGTGATGAGGGAGTCATCGATACAGCCCCTTTCAGCTCTCATAGGTATTTCCCATAAAACCCAGACTGCGTCAAATTCCTTGTGGATTTTCACTGGGCTGGTTCCAGAAAGAATCCCAGTGAAGGTCTGGATAAGACGCACATTTGGAGTAATTTAGGTGCAGGTATGCAAAGCAGACAGCTCCTTCCATAACACACAGCTCATTTCTGGCCCACTCTGAGCCAAGACGTCAGACTGAATAAGATCGCCAGCACATTGCTGAGCATGTGCTGCTACACCAAAGACAGATGTTCAGTTTAATCAAACTATGAATCTGTTAATCAAACTAGTTCTCAAAGTATCAGGTGTTGGGCCGTGCATGACTGATTGCATGGTTATTAAACACTGACATTTCAAGCCTTAGAGTAGAGTTCTTTATCGTGGTAGTGAAAAGTCTGGGTGGCTGCCATGGCATTATCTTCAGTAAAGGCATTAGGTGGATCACATTACACCTGGAGCTAAATTTAGTCAAAGACAATAAACCAAGAATGTGCTTTAATGATGGGATGAGAGTCAAAGTGTTCTGTATGCCGGCTGGTGCCTGAACATCAGCCTGTGAAAGGTTATAAATGATTTAAAATCATAAATATGTGCATATCCAATGATGTCGAGAGAGATTGTTGAAAGAATTTGCAGTAAAAGTGGCTATTCATTTTCACAGGGGAATGTCTCCACAACACCCACCACCATCACATCCCATGAAGGGCTCTGCAGATGGTGGGAAAGCCAGAGGGAAATCCCTGTAGGCCTCCAGTTTTCTTTGAAGCTGCGCTACATGCAGCTGCCACGAGAGGCTAAAAGAGGCCTGTGGCAGCTTGGGCCACATTAACATCATCACCAAAAACAACTAATTGCACACACTTACCAATAAGTAAACATACTCACAGCTGCCCAAAGGCAAACTGTGATTACACTTAAGCTTCAACACACATACAACCACATCTTTTGGATGAACCATGGGCAATAAGACATTCCTTCCCACGTTTTAACAAATAATGATACTGTCTACAGTTTCACCAAGATTACTAATCAGTCAATATTTACAACCATGAATGGAAAAGCTGAGTCTTGCAAAAATCAATTCCAAGATATACCATGGAAAATTGACTGAACCCATTTACCATAACTATGACTACAACACAATGGTGCAATACATCCTGACAAATCAACTGAGTCACGTCACAGCATCAGATGGATGCATTTATTTCATTATCTGTGGCATTTTATTGAGTAACATCCCATAACATCTTCTTTTGGTTGATTTTTCTTCTTAGACTAAGGTGATTAAAACGCAAGGGTTTCTATCTCCCAGCTTGTCTTCTATAGTCATTATCTCCTTGACCAATATAGCAAATCGTATTATATTTTACAAGTGCAGAATCAATATTACTGTATCATTGTTGTTTTTGTGTTAATGTATATAAAGCTGTATTTTTGTTAAGACTTGAGATCATTCGGTACAAACAGAGTGTTTCAGACAGAGGGTGAAAAGAGGTGCCGCTGCACAGCCGGTATGAGAAAAATAAAGCGTTTTTTGAACATTAAAGCATGTAAACATATTCTAGTAGAAACCCCAAAAACAAGTATGCAGGTCATCTATAGGTCATCTTTAAAAATAACAGTAGACAGCCATTTATTTTCTAAAACCAATAAGGATATTGTAGACAAGAAGGTAAAGAAAGTGTTTCTGTTATTATGCGTAGCATACTTTGTACAGTACTGTCATACTGTACTGTATGTACAGTACTGTCATACTCTACAGAGGTAGCCTGACTCAGCCATCACAAAGTTCATCTGGTTTCAGGTTGAAACATAAGGACAATAAAAGATAACAGTTGTTTTAAAATGGGTTGATGACGGTCGACTAAATTGAAAGGCATCATAAGAAAACATTTCAAAAAGTGTTGAAAGAGTGAATGTGTACACAGCTATAAAGAATAGAATAGGGACATTTTTTAAAAAGGAGGTACAAAAACCTTGCAGTGAAGAAACATGTCCCACATTGACCGGCGATTAACTCAGCACTACAGTATAAAGCAGGCGCAGACTATGCAGCTATAAATAGCTGATCGTATAGCCAGAACAAGCAGCTGGACGAGAGAGAAAAAAAATATCTTTTCCGTTTCTGTGTGTCTGAGGTATAAACGGTGGCCCCACAATCTTGACATCATGTAAGAAAACAAAATGTTACAACTACAGCGAATGGCGGGCAACTCCTTCACACTTCCCCTCTAACATTCCCTGATTTCAACAACCATAACTTTCCCATAAGTCTAATTAACCCTCGAGTGGCCGTTACTCAGAGCAGTAGCACGAAACACGAGCCCTCCCCTCTCTCCTCCTGGTTGGACCAGCCGGCAGTGTGTTTGGCAGGGGGTCGGTTAGGGGTCGACCACGGACAGAAATAACCTCTTGTTTGCTCACTGGCATGCTGCAACTGGTGGTGTTGTTCTGGGAGCCAGACAGGGCCTCTGTGTTTTTATCTGGTATCATAGTAGATCCCAGTGAAACCCAGTGAAAGTGATACTGTATGATCTGTGGGTGGCAGCTTCAAGAAAACAGAACTTTTTACAATTGTATTTATGGCTGCAAAAGGCTTGGAGTCAAAACAAACCCACATCCTCTCTGAATGATCATGTTAAACTGCACGGACTTGGTTGTCTTTATTATTTGTTCATATCTGATGAGTGCAGAGGGGAAAAAAGATAGTTAAGATTCATTCTTAATTCTTAAAAGTAATTATTTTTTTTATTCTGGTTTAATGACACCATTCGTTGTTTCCGGCGTAAATGTCATAGGATAGAGCGACTGTGGAAATCCATCAAGCTCCATGTTAACAGTCTCTATTACAAAAATTGAATTTAACAACATGGTTAAGGATGCGAGGGCTTCCTACATTGCTAACCCGATTTCCTCCAGCAAACGCAACCCTAAAGTCCTGTTTGAAACCATCAACAACATTGTCAATGCTACATGTGCCTGTCTTTTCAAATAAGAATTGCAGGACCTTTCTCTCTTTCTTTGTGGGTAAGATTAGAGATGTCAGGGCTAGCCTCATCCCATTTTCTACTCCCCTATTCTGCTTATCCAACTGGGCCAACAATTTTGGACTGCTTCTCTCACATTTCCCTGCAAGACCGCATTGATCTGGTGGGCAGTATGAAACTTTCCTCAAGCCCTGTAGATATTTTACCAACTTCTATGCTTAAAAATGTACTTGAGTCTATTGGTCCATGCCTGGTCTCTATTATAAATAGCTCCCTGAAATCTAGTTGTGTCCCAGCTTATTTTAAACATGCAGTTGTTCAGCCTCTTCTGAAGAAAAAAACTAACCTTGATACATCCCTTCCCCAAAAACTATTTTATTTAAAAACATTTAAAGAAAGTTGTTGCCAAACAGCTCACTGCTGTCTTGACTGCACACAACATTTTAAACAAATTCCAGTCTGGTTTCCGTCAGAAGCATTTCACTGAAACAGCTCTTCTCAGAGTCTCCAATGACATAATGATGTCATCTGATGTGGGTGAATGAATGCTCTGTTTTGGTGCTGCTGGATCTTAGCGCAGCCTTTGATACTGTAGATCACATCATCCTGACTGAAAGGCTTAGGCAGTGGATGGGTGTCTCTGGGAGCACCATGGACTGGTTCTCCTATCTCTCAGATAGTAGATTTTCCCTGTCGCTGGGTTCCTACATGTCTAAAACTACTGCTCTTTCCTGTGGTGTGCCTCAGGGTTCTGTCTTGGGTTCTATATTATTTATTTATATGCTTCCCTCAGGTCATATTATTAGCAAATTTAAAATATATCTCATATCACTGTTACGCTGATGATATCCAGCTCTATGTCTCTTTTAAGCCTGATGAGACTGATAAACTGACTAAACAGTTTTGCACAACTGTCTGTCCCACCAGATATGCATACGCACACACTTCATAATCTGTACAAGCACTAGTCATTCATTTTAAACATCATCCCAATCGTGATTGTGATCCCGATGCCGTGGCGGCAATTCTATGAGAATTACAGTTTTCTTTGCAAACTTGTGTGCCTGTAAAGCCCTTTGAGATGACAAACTGTGAATCGAGGCTCTAGCGAGCTACAGTATTGGCGAAGTGTTTCAGAGATTGAGAGAAAATGTTTCTAATAGTTTAGCCTTCTGCTAAACATAGCCATGAGCTAGCCGCAGCCGCGAGCAGAGGGCTAAATTATTAGCAACATTTTCTCTGAAACGCTTTGCCGATATTGTCAGACTCTCTTCTTGATAATTCCGTCTTCCTTTTTCTTGGGTTGCTTTGTAGTGTAGGCAGTTGTTGCCAATGCTGGAATAGCAACTTGCAGGATATTCCGCCGTTGAATCAGGCTTTCACCATCTGAAGGGACGTGTACGCGTACATCTGCATTTGAAGAACAGCCAATAGGAACTCTCTCTCTAAAATGACCTGTGATTGGCCAAAGTCTCCTTCACGGGCTAGATTTTCTAAAGCCTGAAAACAGAGCCATGCGGAGGTGCAGACCACTTGAATTATAATATGCTGAAAGGTTATTATGGAATTTTTGTCCTGTGACGCTGAAACGAAACAGCCTATCCCAGCTTTAAGGGCAGGATGGCTAACAACTATTTACAGCTAATCACAGATAAGACTGAGGCCCTTATTGATGATTCAGACAGCATAGCTTCCAAGGTTTCACAGTGTATTGGGTCCCTTTCTTCAGCTGTACAGGCTAATCTGTGTGTTATATTTGATCTTATCATACCGCTGTACATGTTTCTTCCATTTAAGAAACATTGCCAAACTCAGGTCGTATCAAAAGCTGAGCTGGAGATGATCATTCACGCTTTTGTATCATACCGGAACGTCTACAAATGGTCCAGAATGCTGCTGCAAAGCTGCTGACCAGGTTCAGCAGGACGACTCACATCACGCCCGTCGACTTCCCATCAAGTTCAGGATTCATTTCAAGGTTCTTATTTTCACATATAGAGCCCTGCATGGTCAGGCACCTGCACATCTCTGACCTGCTCCATCCTTATATCATCAGTAGGTCACTCAGGTCTTCTGACCAGGGCTTACTGGTTGTCCCTCGCGCTACACTGAAAACAAAAAGGTGCCTTTGCTGTCTCTGTTGACGCCTTTAAAAAGCAGCTCATTTATTACACTTATTCAAACTGGCCTTTTTCTCGCCTGTTTGTTTTTAATGTCTGTTGTTGCTTATGTTTTATTGTTTGTTTTACTGTTTTTCTGGTCCTACTTTTAACAATTTGCATTCTTGTGAAGCACTTTGACCTTGCTCTGTGAAAGGTGCTATACTAAATAAACTTGACTTACTTTTTTATGAGAATGAATTCTTAAAAAGCAGTTCCTCAAAGCTATTTTAAGTAGCTCAAGTAGAAGGACTGCTTAGTGGACTGCTACCATATGCTATACCTTACGTAATAGAATCACAGGCCTGCATCTCTGCTGACTCAAGGGGAAAGCGTCTTACTCTATGTCAGCCATGGTCTTCACATTGCATTAGATGTATGTGTTTTTAATTCTAATGACATTAGCAGAAACCTGGTTTTAGCGTTTGGCATAGTCACTGACTGATGTGATGATATCATCAGAAAAACAGAGTTTTGGAGTTCCTGAAGTGTGAAAAACGTCATTAATTCAAATTACTGTTAATGCACTGGATTTACAGAGAGGCGAGGTGCCAACATTTGGCACCACATAACTTTTCCATGCCTGAGTGGAAAGTGAAAACCTCTTCCCTTATTCAGTTCGGAATAGTAGGACTCAATTTTGTTGTGTAACTAAAACACATGAGCGGATCTTAATTTCAGGAGCTAGAATCCAGTATGCAGATGCCTTCTACTGTTAAATCCCTAAGTCTTAAATTTGAACATTTTCTTCCCGAACTCTCCATCAATATACTCTCCATCAACACAGCCAAGCGGTACGCATACCATTTTTTCTGTCCCCAGAAAAAGATCAGGAATAACATGTTCTCATTGGAATAACAGGTAACAATAACAGTGTAACCATGGCCTCAGCCTCAGGAGAGGCGGACAGTCAGAACAGCGGGCTGCCAGAACACAGTCCAGACCACAAGGGAAGCATTAAGTGCTCTATAAATGCCAAGAATATAAAGTGTGCAGTGTTGTTTTCAAATAGACAACGTATAATGCAGCATATACACTAAAGGCGGCACAAGGTCACATTGATCATCACACAAATGTTCTGCATCCCAGCAGAAATGTGTTAGAAATATATGAAATAACGTCCTATTAATGACACATATCAGAATAAAATATGATACTTTACACTGAGAAACTGGAAACTAAACGCGTACCTAAGACCTCTCCCTTTTTCTGTCTGTCAGTTACGCTCCCTCTATTCATCTACTGTCATCTCCCTGCAACCAATTTACTTCCTGCCTCAGCTATGGGAAACAGTGAAGTTACCCTGATTACAGACATTTCCTTCCTCCACCATTCACAGCAATGCCTGGAATGGCTGCAGTATTTACTCAGGCCTGAAGCGGTAAACTGCAGATCCCACACCCACATGGCATATGCATCACGGACTACAGAGGGCAAGGGTTCCTGGGAGAGTAGTTCTTCATAATCCAGACAGATAGAAAAATATATTCTTTAGCAAGATACATGATGCAATTAGATAATCTTATCAAGTTGGTTGATATTACAAAAAGCTTCTGTACTTCCTGAATCCATGGGTGCTGCTCTGCTGTGGGACTAGTGACGAGACCCAAGACTGGATTTGCTGCACATAACTGTACAAGAGCACATTGCCTCGCTGAGCGCCCCCCTGTGGCTTTGGGCCCCCTGAAACTCCCCCACATTTCCCCACAACTAGTGACAACTATGTTTATTTTTTTCATGCCAACTTCTCGTGGTTACAAACTTGAAAAACAGGGTGTTTTTAAAAGCCTCTGTGAGTCCTGGAAGTTATAACACTATTCCACCGCTCTTGATGTTGAACTAACCCAAACAAAACAAAAAATAATTCTATTATGCTCCTTAAATTTAGGCTGCACTTACCAGGCAAAATAAAAGACCTGGGACATGGCAGGACATGCAGTATTTTTGTATGTTTGTACATTTTGAATTGTCACAAACAATCAATCAAATTCACATGCTGCAGGAACATGGAACAGCTTGTATTGCTGGACAAAATTAGATAAAAACAGAACTGCATGACGAAGAGTGACCAGTGCTTATCTCTTTATGTCCAGCACTACAAGCTGGCTCACATTGCTTGTGAGAGTCCCACCAGAGGGGGGCACTAAGAACTCAGCTTTGTTATTTGTGAAGCAGTTTATGGTATATACAGGTATATCAGGAAGGCCTATCTGTAATTGACTAATGTATATTCTCCACCCTCATGGTGAGCAGGGCCTATACTGGCTGGGTAGGACTTATCCTTACAACCTTTATCTGAGGACAGATTTATTATAAAGATGAATTTGTTAAAAAGATATTATACAGTAGAGAGACATCTGAGGAGAAGTGTTTTTGTATTAAGTGACACATGTTACTTTTAAACTAAAACCTTATAATTAAAGCAATTTGGAACAATTCCTCATTTTACATCTCCTTGACCCCTGACCTCCACTTTTGGCAAAGCTTTTCTACTTCATCACATTCACAACAAATATTGAACCCTCTGTTGTACCTCGCTACATCACTGAGAAAAAACACAATTTAGGAAAAAGCATATCGCAAAATGTGAAACTAAGCAGCACAAACTGATTGATATTTTCTTGGGGATCTTAGTTGTGTGGTGATGAAATGAAGGTAACATAGGATCATCATATAACAGATTTATTTACAGCCTTGCAAATGAAGTTATCCCATAAATCTTATTTCGTTGAATTTACGTGAAGGGAACAAAACAATCTATGATGCCACGATAACACCATCTGGAGATCTAAGTTTGAAAATTGGTGCCAACTAGCAGATAACCGTTGTGGTGCTGTGCGGGTTTCCTCCAAAGCTCCGGCTTCCTCCCTCAGGAAAACACATGCAGGTGAGGTTAACTGGCAGCTCTAAATTACCCATAAGTGTGAATGTGAGCGTGAACGGTTGTCTGTCTCCCGCTTCTCACCCAATGTCAGCTGGGCCTGGCTCCAGTCTCCTAGATAATGGATGGATGGATTACACTGCCATCTAGTGTAATAAAAGGGGACAATTATAGGTGCCTTCATCAAGTTGCCAGTATAATGTAAACCCATAGGTATCTTCCTTTCCATTACAAACAGTGAAACCAAAAGCAGCTGCAGCCTATTAGCTCCTCAACGCATCAGAGAAACTATAACCACAAGAGCCAGCAAGTGGCCAAACACATTTTTCATTTTGCTGTTTAAATTAGAATCATGTATTATCGTCTGCTGTGTGGAGGAAAATATCGAATAAACTCTGGACCGTCGCCCCAAAGATGGAGGCATAAATTACCAACTGTGGTGTTTCTGTCTACTGAGCATGTTGGCCAAATTGCACTCCAAACGTCTGCACAAGTATCATCCAAACTGGCATGTCAGCCAATGGGCTGCTGGACAGTCTGCAAAATAAACCAAATAAACTGCAGATTTTTTCACATGTCAAACAACCAATTAAGATTCAGATTATGGACTAGGGGTACGGATATTTCACAACACCAAATACTTTTCTTTAAGAGTGCCACCATAAACCAGTATCTTGCTGTTTCAAAGAGGATTTCTCTGAAGAGTATTCACAGATGAAATCAGCAGACTGGGTAGCCGAGTATAAAGCTGGAGGATTACTAATGTCACAATGAAACTGTGTGGACAATATAGTCAAGTTTGGCTTTCAAGGACAATCTTCCTCAAGTTAACCTCGAGGAATTATTCAAAAACAAACCTTATACCTCTAATCTAAAAGCTGCTTTGCACAAACAAATAAAACATATAAAGATTAAGTGAATGATTAAACCTTTATACCTCCTTATCCCTTCAAAGTAGGTACCAGACACTCGGCTGAATTTAATCACAGACACAAGGGGGCAGTGAAGGCTTTATGAGACGCAGCTTGTCAGTTGGCTCCTTTGAATCTGGGAGGTTAAAATTATATCTGAAGTGTTGCTTCAGTACCACACAGTGATAATTTTAAAATCTTTTCAGTCCATATGCCCTCCATCAGCTCTGTCCAAATATAGAGCCAAGTACGAAGCTACAAGAGTGTGATAATATTAGTCAGTGATTCTCTCCCTTGGAGGCGAATTGTTGGGAGTGAATCCATCATGATTCTTGTTATCTCAAATGTCTAACTATATTAAAGTAACGGCTGCTGATGTGCCCATGATCAGGATAACTGTATTTAAATTTATATTCACATTTATTGCACTCATTTCAATATATTATCTCTATGAAGTGTGAAGGGGAAGGATAAAAAGTTTCACTTAAGTACTTAGGCTACTGTATTTAAGTCAGTGTAACTCCTATTTTTTTGAGAGGGGTTATACTGCTTCACTACATCAAAACACAAAGCCAAAGCTCATGAATCTGTACTACACAAGACTGTTGTTTCTTTGTCCTTGAGTGTCTCGCTGAATCAAATTAAGTGGCTGCTTGGGGCACCATGATTACCTGGGGGCCCAACAGAGTTTACAAATGAAAGTGATGGTAAATTAGGGCTTTGTTCAAGGATGAACTGTGCTGAGCTGTGTTACTTCCGAACCAATTCATCATGTTGCCGTAGAACAACCTGCAGGCGACATGTCAACCAACTGGAAAATGATGTGGCAAAATAACAAAAAAAACTATGGCTGTCAAAGTTAACTCGATAATAACGCGTCAAAGCAAATTCGTTTTACAGCCACTAATTTCTTTAAGGCATTAACACAATTTCCATTTTTTAAATTATCCTCTTAAAGGGGCTATATGTAAGAATCAGAAATTGCTTGTTCGCAGCGACACCTGTGGCCGCAATGTCAACGAAAGTCAGCGTTGTGCTCGCGCTACATTGACATGAACGAGCACCGGTCTAAACAGTGAGGCGACACACGTCAGCTAACACACAATATCACTCTATATTTCACCTGCTTGGCAGTAATGTTAGCTGACCAGACGAAGGTCTCTCCATGAATCAATGCTGATCCTAGTGTTGGCTTTTCCTCCCGATCCGGAGGGAACGGAGGGAATGGGGGGGAGACGGGGGGGGGGGTGGAGACAGCGACACCCGGTCGGGGGGGGGAGACACCGACACCCGGTCGGGACGATAACGTAACTCGCTGCGGAGCCCCGTCACTTCACAAGACACGGGAAACCTCTGTTGGTCTGGAGGAGCTGCAGCAGTTATTTCTGCAAAAACGTCCACTGCACATTCACCAGATATTCTCAGAGCTAAACTAACTCTTCTGCAGTGTGTAGTGTGCGCGCGTTCACGTGGAGGTGGAGCGATGGCGGTGTGCAAACAGGCAGGAGCAGACAGCAGGAGCAGAGCTGCTGCGCGCTCGCGTACCCACACGCGAGCGCACATGGGATACCGACCCGTTAAGATTTATGCGCGTGATAAGTTACAAATAGTCCCTTTAAAAGTCCGACAGGCTGCCGATCGTTCGGGGGTTGTAGCGGGCTCAGTTTTAATGCTAGAATGTTGATATTGGCATCATATGAACCTAAAGAATCCATTGGGACCAACCATGTCATACTAGCTTGTCGTCAATGAGGCTAAATAACGCCCCAAACTTACGCTAAATTTTGGCGAGGAAAAACTGACATGGCCATTTTCAAAGAGGTCCCTTGTCCTGTGACCTCAACATATGTGAATGAAAATGGGTTCTATGGGTACCCACGAGTCTCCCCTTTACAGACATGCCCACTTTATGATTATCACATGCAGTGTTGGGCAAGGCATAATCAAGTCAGCACACTGACACACTGACAGCTGTTGTTGCCTGTTGGGCTTGAGTTTGTCATGTTATGATTTAAGCATATTTTTTTATGTTAAATGCAGTACCTGTGAGGGTTTCTGGACAATATTTGTCATTGTTTCTTGCATAAAGCAAGCATATTTGCCCACTCCCATGTTGATAAGAGTATTAAATACTTGACAAATCTCCCTTTAAGGTAAATTCTGAACAGATAAAAAATGTGTTTAATATGCGATTAATCGCGATAAACGATGGACAATCATGCGATTAAATATTTTAATCGATTGACAGCCCTAAAAAAACAAAATACCAACAAAACACAAACACTGCTCAAAATATTAAATGGAACTTGCAAAATTGTTTTGCAAAAATGTGTGTAAAATCTATAAAACTTGACTAAGACTAAACTTGTTCTTTGGTCAGTGGCCTAAACTTTCATTGAAATCCATCAAGTTGCTTTTGAGACTTCCTGCAAACGAAGAATAAAGAGCACTGAAAACATAAAGTCCTTGGCGGAGGGAATCTGGAGTTCTGAGGAGAAATGCTCATCTGTAATCAACTCTTTAGTTGCAGCAAACATCAGGCAACAACAGACCTTGTCGTCAGACAGTTACTGGTAAACCTTTCAACTAATTCTGCAATTATTTCTCCTGCTGCTTTGTCCAAAGTTATGCCCTCCCATTTTCTCTTAACAGCCCAATTATCTTATAAGCTGAAGAGCTCAATTTTCTTTTGTCTTATTTTAGTAAGAAATATCACCACACTCTAAAGAAATGCAGAAAGACATAAGAGCAAAGGCATGCTGTATTTTCAGTCACATATTTTTGCATCAGCCTTCAGCCTCACTTAGTCTGCCCTAAAATACTTATTACGGTTATCCAACTTACAATTCTGTACGTTTTGTATGTGTCAAATTTTCCCATTTGTAATGCTTTGTATGTAGTTTATCTTACTTATTTGTTGTTTTTGTGTGTCTTTGCTAATGTTGCTCATTGCTGTTTTTAGCCCTCTGAGGCATGCTTTGTGATATTGGGCTATAATAAACTTTGACTTGACTTGTATGTTCAGTCTTTAGCCAAGGAACTACAGTATAAACGTGTGATTTTAGGGCAAAAGTGATGAGTGCAGTATGACTGATATCGCAATATCACTTTATATTGCAAAACCCCTTTAGTATCACATGTCAGTTAGGATAGGACTGATTTTAAAAGTCACTAACCAGTCGGCAGCCTGTGGTGCTGAACTCTTAATTGAATGAGTAACTTGATTACTCATGGCCTATACAAATAAACCAGCATCGGCTGAATGTGAATGTCAGAACAATTTGAGAGGTGGGACACTGTCATTTGGCAGAAACTTCACTGGAGCCACTGAGGTTTCTGAGCACTATCATCTGGAGAAGCATGACATTTGTTTTAAATAGATAAGAGTTGAAGGGTTGATATGAAATCCCCCTGGGTGCAGTAGCTGAAAAGCTCATTAGCCTTTTCCTTTTTTTCCCCCAACTATAGCATTTAGTTTATAGTTGTTCATTAGTGTTTCCACAATAACCCAGCTTTGACACAAAAGAACCCACTCACATTGTAATCAAACAGCTATTTGTTAAAGGGCTATTTGGCAGATTGCAACAGCTTTTTTCGGTGTCATTTACTTTTGCTCACTGGTAGTTTATACTTAATGTAATTCAATTGAGTAGCCAGTAATAATCAGTATTAATACCGCTTTCTGAGGAGCCCTGGGTACAAACGTGTATTAAAATCAAAACAATCAAATGTGATTAAAGGTAAGCCTGAAACTAACCATTATCATCAATTAATTTTCCAATTATGTTCTTAATAAATCATTTTGTGTATGAAATGTCTGAAAATCTTCAAAATAGTCAATTACAATTTCTCAGAGCCCAATGTGGAGTCATTGAATGTCTTGTTTTCCCAAAGATATTCAACCTCACATTGGAGGAGCTAGAACTTTGCAATTTTTGCTTAGAAAATTACTTAGACACTGAATGAATTATCAAAATAGTTGTTGTTTATTTTCTGTTGATTAACTAATCCATTAATTGACTAATAACAAACACATAAATTGACAGTGTGCAGCACAGTTTTGTCTAGTGAAGTGCCCATATTTGAGTTTTCTTTTGAAAACGTGAAAATTATTCTGCAAATTCTGAAGTGAGTGCCCTTGAAAGCAGAGTTTTAGGTATTTTTTTGGAAGCAGTGCTATCAATGCAGTTATGTTTAGTTTTGTCCACAATGGTGTCAAGTTTATCAATCTTTATATGGCAAAAAATATAGCTATAATCTGTAGTACATCAGGTTATGTTATATATATACTGTAACACAACCTAGGAAATACATAGGAATACAAATTGATTATGAATTTGTAATTAAAGTTTTTATATGTCAGTGACTGAGGAGTTAGTGTAACTCATGGGTATAAAGCATAGACTGTAAACAGTATAGTGAAGTAGGACCATAATTTACTAAATGAACATCATGCTGTATTGAAGAAGACATGAAACTAGCGATTGAGACCATAAACTCAAGTTTACTGAGATAATAAATCAAGTGAGAAGTAGGGTCATTTTCTCATAGACTTCTATACAATCAGACTTCTTTTTGCAGCCAGAGGAGTCGCCCCCTGCTGGCTATTAGAAATAATGCAGGTTTAAGGCACTTCAGCACTGGCTTCACTTCTCAGACCCGGAGGTTGCCGCCTGGTATAAATACCAATAATACAACAACACACAGAGACTTACTGTCTAAGACTAACTGATCACTAGGTATTTAAATATGCATGTGTTGCTTGACTGCAAATAAATATGTGAGGCTGTCAGAAAACAATTTCCATAAAAAACAAAGTTTTATAGCTGTGATCCCGACAGTTGTCAGTTTCAATTCAACTCCACCAAACGACTTAAGCAATAAAGCTGTGAAAATAATGGGCAGACGGAGCAGCGTGGCTAGATATACGACTTGGGGAAAGTAAATTTGCAGAAAGAAAGTCAACAGCGGCAATAAATGTCCATCCTGGCTGCGATGACTTACAGCTCTGACAGAAGCTCTGACAGAAGCTCCGGCGAATAAAAGCACAATTTGTGTCGTAAATGAAAAAGTCTTCTGGCCCTCAAACAAATTGGGCAGCTTGATCATGTTGTCAAAATAGTAAAAAAAAAAAAAAAGTGCTTTGAAATGTAGTGATGGCATCACCAGCTCATTAAAACAAGCTAATGTACTGTAACTCAACATGACAAAGTACTCTCTTGATTTATGAAAGACAAATCTGCAAAATTAGTGACAATTTTTATGTGAGGATTGTCCCCAAACTGTTAGTTCCACTGACTATGCAAACTAAGGATACTGACAGAGCATATCAGCACATTGTGTGTTAATGTGACTGAACGTTTTCACATACTCATTTCAGATGAGGAGGCTGGGCAGACCTGAGACTTTCCCTCAAAGGTCAAATTTAGCCCCAATTTGATTTGAGTAACCAAGCCAAGTGTCTGCCCTATATGTGTGTGTGTGTGTGTGTGTGTGTGTGTGTGTGTGTGTGTGCCACTCCTGCCAATCCTCCCAGGGTGCATGTCAGGGAGATCAGCTTTGCTCCAGCAAAATGTGTGGGCTGAAAATAGGCCTGATCGAAGAATAGTGTTTCATATTACATTGCACAGGAGACCCATGCAGCTAAAGCTCTTACTGATGTCCCCTTCACTTTTCTAGACTGAGGTCTCCACTTCTCCTGAACAGCACACAGTAGACTCTTATAGGACACCAGCCAAGGTCACATTATCAACACAGTGAACTGGCAGAAGCCAAAGACAGTGAAATGTGCAAATATTAAATGCTCTGCCCAAGAGAACATCAAGTTATAGATTATTTAAACATTATTGTTGTTTTTCTCCTGGCTTTAAAGGACCATTGTGTAACATTTAGGGGGATCTATTGGCAGAAATGGAATATAATATTAATAAGTATGTTTTCTTTCGTGTATAATCACCTGATAATAACAATCGTTGTGTTTTCGTTAACTTAGAATGAGCCGTTTATATCTATATAGGGAACGGCTCCTCTTCACGGAGTCCGCCATGTTGCACCGCCATGTTTCTACAGTAGCCCAGAACGGCTCGGGCCGGAGTCGATAACATTACTCACTCCCACCGCTGCCACTCTCTCTCTCTCTCTTGCTTCACCACTCACTTCCCACGTACACACACACACTCTACACACTCTACTCTTACAACAACTGGCTCTAGATGGGGCCATTTGTGTTTTTGCGTCGGCTTCCATAGCAATCCTACAAGCTTGGCACACGGGAGAAGTTGTAATCTGCAACCTCACCGCTAGATACCGCCACATCCTACACACTTTAAATAGTACCTATAAATAGTAGTAAATTATTATAGAATTATAACATATTTATATGTTTTTGCTGATGAGATTTAGTTCTTAAAGGTGCTAAATGCGAGATTGGGAGCATGTCTATTGCCTCCACACAGCTCTCAACATCTGTAACCGCCGTATGAGCGCAGTGCGGAGCGGCGGCTGTGAGCTAGCCAGCTCTCATGCAAGAACATGCAGTAAAAGGCATGTGCGGCCGGCTCGGCTATGTCAACAAAGCACAGAGGAAGAGCGACTTCATTCTCTGCTCAGGTAGACATTATTCCTCTATATCTTAACATAGAAAATAGATGTTTGATACTATATTAATGCTCTGGATATCGTAGAGAGCACCTTTAAATAAGTTAGCCTTTAATTTTTGGACTATAATTGTTCATATGAAAGTTATAGTTTATTATCACTCAGCTCAAAATTGTGAGTCATAAACATCTCGGTCCTTTGAGTAACACAGTTCCTGTTTTTTGCGGCAACATTGTTTTCTATTCGTATCAAAATGTTTCTTACGCTTGTGCTTTGAAAGCCGCTAAATATAATCAAAGAAGCCACAAGCTCTGTAAACATAGTAATGGGTATTTAGTGGGTTGGCTCACCTGGGAGCGGACTGGACGGACATTCAAACATTATTGCTACAGTTGAGTCACAATTCTCTGGGATACGTGCCAAGGCTGGCAGCCCAATTCTGGATATCTCTGCTGTGGCAGGTCCACATTTTTTTTCCCCCTTCGAGCAGCTAATGTTCCCAGCACCAAAAGCATTACGGCCCCCCCACAGACCCACATATCTGGGTCTCTCACACATAATGCATCGCCTGCAGCAAGAGTGTTTTTCAAAGGCAAGGTGAATACTCAATGACATCTGAAAATAACCAGCGGTGATTCTTGAAATGGAAGTCAGTCATTCCTATCATCCGTCTCCCTGTAATGCACTGTCTAATACAATAACAAAATATAAAAAAAAAATTGTCTTCACAAAAAGTAGCGGTGCAATACTGAAATTTAAATATTTTAAACGAATAGATTAAAAATAGAGTGTCCTTCCTTGACCTGCACATTTCAAAGCATTTAAAGGAATAATTTGACATGTCAGGAAATACGCTTGTTATTCACTTTCTGGCAAGAGAGTTTGATGTGAAGATTAATCTGTCCGTTAAATAAGAAGTTACAGCCAGCAGCCGGTTATCTTAGCTCAGGAAACAGCCAGGGAAACAGTTAGTTTGGCTCTTTCCAAAGGTAACAAAATTAGCATGCCAGCGCAGCACACATTATAACTTGTTTGTTTAATCCGTATTAAAAACCTAAGTGTGAAAACAACAATTTGCCGTTTTACAGGTTGTTAGATGTATGTATTTCTTGGCTGTGTAGACTATTAACTTCCTGGAGTTTCTGCTGGTTGCCTGGCAGCTGCTCAGAGCCAAGAAATACTCTGGCACATAACCACGTGTAAAACAGCAAATTGTTGTTTTTACACTTTGGTTTAAAAACAAATATTAGTGAGCTTTAGGTGCAAGTGTGCCAATTTTGTTAAGACATTGAGACTCCAGAGCCATAGCTGTTCCCCTGTTTTCAATCTTTATGCTAAGCTAAGCTGACAGGATGCTGGCTGTCTCATATTTATTGGACAGATAGGAGAGTGGTATCGATCTTCTCTGTAATCAAATCACTTTTGCTTTAAGACAAACTAGGCTGTCGTCAAATAGCATGCAATCAATGCATTATATATTTAACTTCCTCAAATTTTGACAGGCACATCAACATGTTCTCATCCCAACTCGTCACATACTGACGCTTTGTCAGACCCCTCTGGGTATCGGACGCCAACGGCCATGAAAAAGCGTCAGTATCACACCCTGTGAAGGAGAACGAGCTGGGCACATATGACATACTTTGACACAAATTTGAAAGCTATAAAACTAGCAAGTTAAGTGTGATTTGCAAGTTGACATGCATCACAAAGTATGATGATGGGGTTCAGGAGAGCATGAGAGGGAACAGCGAGGAGTGAATCTCCCCTGCTAGATGCAGACAGACTGAAGCAGCCAGACAAGCATTTACTCCCAGTGGTCAGGAGGCTCATTATCCCCTGTGAAGCTCACATAGTTAGAGGAGACGTGAACTCTCATCCCGCTATAATGAGTCTGGCATTCCACTTGAGACTTTGGCATGAAGCTGGCCAACTTGGGAGCGAGGCAGCCACCCTCCTGTTGCTCCACAGCTGACTGAGGGAAATGAAAGGAGCCTCTGATGGGGTCCTGAATGGGCTGTTAGGTACCTACTGCCAGACCTCACTGCTTCCACTGCTCTCTGTGGAGCAGGATGACCTGACTTTACACAGACAAATGTTGGGTAGCTGCTGAATCTCGCACTTTGTGAGAAGAAGAAACGAAGACTAATAGAATTATCTCCGATACATGCCACCTCGTTCTTGTTATTTTTTGTTTATAATCCATCTTACTCCCTAGGTATTTGTAATTTACCAGCTACCCTGTACAGTGGAAACCCTTTAAAGGGATCTTTAAAGGACCAGTGTGTAACAATCAGTGGGATTTATTGGCAGAAAATGAATATAATATTTATAAGTAACCTGGAAATAAGAATTGTTGCGTTTTCATGACCTTAGAATGAGCCGTTTATGTCTACATAGAGAGGCGAAACCCTACCCCGTCCGGTGGATCCCATGGGACCCTGTTTTGGAAAAAATATGTAGCGTAGTCAACGGATAGAGACAAATTTTTTTTTTTGATCCCGTTTGAATGGTGCTATGAATCACACATATGATGTTTGTCAATTCAAAACATAATTTTGCAAGTCAAGAAAGTCGCAGTTTATCGTAGGTTTGTCGTAGTATCATTTAGTTTTGTGTGAAACCGCCCAGTGAACTACATCTCTCGTCTCGCACAATATACGTCACCAACACTAGATAGCTAATTTAACTATGATCAGGCACAAGTAAAACGTTATCTTAACCAGATGTGTTTTATCCAGCGATTCCTGATCGTTTTATCAGCCGGGAAGTGAAAGAACGAGCAAGACCCGTTGCTGTGTGTGAGTACATCCCAGTAGGAAACACAATAATCAGAGCTTCAGCGAGAGAGACGTCACTTACGCAACTTTTGGGTGTGTAGTCTTACCTTCGAATATTACGCACCGAAGCTTCGAAGCCCAAAATATTGTATTCGGGACAGCCCTAGTTTCGATCCTGCTTGGATATTCGTCAGGTCAAAGTGGACTTTACTTGAGTTTCTGTTTTCCCAGATTTTAACTATGCACAATTTATCTATTTTTTCATTTCTGCATGAATGCTACTATAATACATTCACAATAAGTAAGCTGTATATTTCAACAATTTGGAATAAAATTTCTTCATAGTCTAATTTGTTAAAGGTTAAAAAGAGAGATTAGGCATGATGATTAATAAGTGATCAATGAGTATTTTCTGCACAGCTCAGTGCTCCACTGTTATTTTTAGTTTGATTCAGTCTTGTCCTGTTGGCATCAGAGAAGTTTTTTCTAAGACAGACTTGACCACAGTAACAGAAATACATTGACTTGCGGAAAAAACAATAAATGAAGAGAGAAGAGAAATGTTTCTAAAATAGCCATTTTTACAAAAATAACAGGTTTCTCCTCACAGCTTTAAACTCAGAAAGAGTTTGAAGTCTTTCTGGTGGCTATTTCCAGCTATAGAGGAGTCAGATATTATGAAGTCTTTTTTACTGGTTGTCAGAATAATACCTGCAGGCCGAACACTTCAGCAAAGTTCAACTGTTTCTGAATTGAATATATTTTCTTGTGACACAGAGCAGCCTCCCTATGGGACTGAGAGTGACCAATGCCTTTTGGTTTGTGTGACAAATGTGAAAAATATACCAATCACAGCATCTGAAACATTATGAGAGGTTAACACTAATCTGCTCATGACAACATGCGTTAAATACTTCAAAACTAAGTTATGTGCTACTCCAGCGATACACGTTTTCAAAAGTTCCTCTTTTTCATGAAGAATGTGTATCATCTAAACACAAAAGTTCAGTTCGTCTTAAATCCTCGAGCTGGGCGCTTAACTAATCAGATTTCGTTCAGCTTCTTTCTGCTTTGAGAAGACTTCTCTAAAAGACACTCAATTTTACACGCTCAATTTCAAAAGTTTGTCTGAAAAATGCTTTGGACCATTGTGAGCTGCCAGTCCATCTAGTGATTGGTTTGAACTACACAAAAAACAAATTATGCATTTTTCTCGGCCAGTTTGAACTCAATTTTCAGAAGACACATTGGAAGCACAAAAAGAAATAAGCGATTTGGGAAATAGGCCACTTTGACAGCAGCGACTTCAGTGAAGACGAACCGAATTATGCTGCTTTGCCAGATGCACAATTAACAGCTTGAACAAAATGTATTAACAATACAAAGCCAGTTTCTAATAGAGTGGTGACCTTGAAGCTCATATTACTGTCTCACTTCAGCATCTTTTTCATCTGTAGGAATCTCAAAGTAATATCCTGCAGCTGTAGCATCAGGTCATGAAATACTTTGCACAGTACAGTGTGCTATCAGGACTGTCTCACTCATGGTCATCCTGGCTATTTTTTTTCTGTTTCCATGACAACATTTCTCTGCACTCCTCAGCCTCCTGATTGTGTGGAAAATGAACAGGAAGACAAAAGGGAAAAATGTCAGACGCTGAGCAGCAGCGATTGAACACGGACTAACAGCCACCACTGACTGGCCTACTTTGACTACAAATTACTTATAAGCTCAGCTTGATGTCTTTGAGATGTTGCATATCTCACCAATTTTAGTCTCAGTGTTCTCAGCTATCTATAGTCATGGAAAAGTATGTCGCTCCATCTTACAGGCCAATCCTTCACTGTCATCCTAAATTAATAAAATCTGTCACATGGTTTGAAACTCTGGACTGGTTTAAAAGGTTGATTTAGAAGTACCACAAACCCCTGATATCTCACACAGTGGCGTACTGTCAGCTGAACTTGCAGTTTAGACAGACTCGTTTGGGTGTCATTTTTTCCACTACCTCCTAGTATCTGCTGTAACTAGGACACAAATAAAATGAACACAAGCACACTGACCATTTGCCATGGTTTACTGTGAGTCCAAAAAGCCCAAAGCGGGGGGGGGGGGAACTTAAAGGGGAACTACACCCATTTTCAAAATTCCTACATGTTATTCCTATGGTCTAAGACAGTCCAAACATATTAGTAAACATGAACAACTCTCTCCCAAATCCCAAAACTAGAGTGCTAAAACTTGCGATGTCATAGGGTACAAAGTGTGGAACTCCATAGACACTAAATGGGAGACTGATTTTGTGGACCCATAGAATATTTGTTTTCTTTTTTATACTTAAATGAGCTTTATTCTATTGTAGTGATCTCAGTTGTGAAACAGAAAATGAACCTATATACTCAGATCGTCCCCCTGGGTGCTCTCAGTGTCATCTATAACATCTCTCCCCATTCATTGTCTATGGAGCAGCTCCAGACTTTATACTTGATGACATCACAAGTTTGAGTTTTAGCACTCTAGTTTTTGGATTTGGGAGAGAGTTGTTCATGTTTACTAAAATTTTTCGACTGTGTTAGACCATACGAATAACATGTATGAATTCTGAAAATGGCCGTAGTTCCCCTTTAAAGCCTATTTGACCCAGTATGACTTGATCAACAGTCCTAAGAACCTTCTAGGTTGTGGAGGAAGAAGGAACATTTTAGTATGAATGTCTGGGCCTGTATTTATCAAGCGTCTCTGAATCCTTCCACGAAATGCACTGAAAGTTAAACTAGGACTAAAAACACAACACAATTCAGAGACACAATGTACATGCATGTTTCTTAAAGGGTAACTTTGGTATTTTTCAACCTGGACCCTATTTTCCCATGTTTTTGTGTCCAAGTGACTAATTGGGACAACAATTTCTGAAATTGGTCCAGTATTGAGGGAGAGCGCTGTAGGCGGCAGCCGCTAAACGGGCTATAATGTAATCGCTCTCCTAACTCCTAACTGCAAATGTACGTCCACTAAAAGGGCTTTTTGCCTTTTTTTTTTAATAACAAATGGATCAGATCAAGCGAAAGGTAAAGAAAAATGTCTAACTTCTCTGTAGGGTCCTTTCCATAATGTTGCAGACACTTATAATAACAATCTGAGCCTATCATTGGCAAAAACAAGCACTTTTAGTGGACGTTTTGACGATGAGGAATTGCCCCGAGCGATTACATTGCAAACCATTTAGTGTCTGCCGTCTGCAGCGTTCTCTATACTCAATACTGGACCAATTTCAAAAATTGTTGTCCCCATTAGTCACATGGACACAAAAAAACATGAGAAAATAGAGTCCCTTTAAGAGTTGTCAAAAGCATTAACTATCCTAACGAGTGGCTCTGTGTAGTGTTTTTATGTGGCTGGCTGCCTCATGGGGATAAATACTGATGATATTCTCCACAACAAACTGAAAGAAGAACAAAGAAGCCTTTCAGATTAACGGCTAAATGTCTAAAATTTTTAGTCCAGTGATTTTTCTCCAGACGTCATAGCACTTCGATGATCATGCTGCTGAAAGTTTGCAGGTGCACTGGGGATAAATTTTTTACTGCGTGCTTTATAGCAGTTAATTAACTCTGGAGCCTGCATCTGCCTGTAACCAGATCACATATTATTTTGATCAATTCAGTATAGAGCTCCATACTGTCAAGATTTAAAGGAATAGTTTGATATTTTGGGGAATTCACTTTCTTGCCGAGAGTTAGATGAGAAGATTGATACACCAGCAGTCGGTTAGCTTAGCATAAAGAGTGGAAACAGCTAGCCTGGCGCTGCCCAAATGTAATAAAATCCACCTTCCAGCACTTCTACAGCTCACTAATTAACATGTTTAATCTAGTTTGTGGTGGTTTTATGGGGGTTATATCTTGGCCCGGGCACAGTCTGGAGTCTCTGCTGGTTGCAGACTTCAGTAATGTGATCAAGTTGGTAAAATCTACCCTGTGGTTTCAATCAGTCCTGTGCAAGGAGACTGTACCTTTTTCTCTGGCTTGACAACAAAGTATCCTGCCTCTTTATTCATAATAGTATCTATCTCCCACTAAGACTCCGCCACATGTTGTCTCATATTAGAACAATGAGCAGTTCATGCAGTATCAGGAGAATCTTGAGATGAAAAGAAACCACAGATGAGGAAGTCAAATCAGAAGGTTAGGTCTATTTGTTTGTGTGTCTCACTTTGAAGCGGAAAGCTTCAAGCCACGCCGGCATGAATAACTCCTCCAGCTGTGAGCAGAGGCCATAACACTGGAGTCACATGACAAAAGACTGTCTGCATGGCACTTCTGCTTAATACCGATTTCACAACCTTGTTCCTATGAAGTCTGTTATTTAGCTGCAATTTAGTGCTGCAAATTAAATCTTGCAAAACATCAAATATGGGTCCTGCTTTCACCAAAAACGTTGAATTCGTCACAGATTTAAAGAACAACAATATTTCATCTGATGATCAAAATAATGCCAAATGAAGGCAAAGTAGCTGATGTAACTCAACAACACCTTGTCGTGAAGTGTTCTCCTAAAAACCTGGGATAATAGAGCACGATGCAGCGATGAACGTTGATATTTCAGAATGGGAAAGGTCAGCATGCTAACTGCAAGACTTCCAAGAAATATTAGCCGCTTTTTGATAAAACCCTCATATAGCTGTTGATTTTTTTTGTTTTTATTAAAGGATTACTGTGGGTGGTTATCTATGGATTTATAACACGTTTTACTTATTTTATTACGACTTTGATCTTTATTGAAAACCTCATGGTGCTGTACACAGAAATCGAATAACTATTAGTTATTTCTTGGATAACAGGATTGTGTATTGAAGGAAGCAAACATGGATTTTCTTGTCCAGTGAAAATCTTACTTTGGAAAGTACACTTTTGAAATATGATTCCCTTCAAACTGTTCAAAACGCTGATGTTAAAATGACATGTAGAGGCAGTTGCTTGAAAAGAACAGATAAATATAGAGCCCTTATGTGCAGGATTAGACTAGACTGGACTTAAAAAAAGAACAAAAGCAGTCAGAGAACAGATGTAGCCGCAGCAATTCAAGTGTAGATCAAAACCTTTGTCACAGAAAAGTTTAATGCAGCTTTTTCCACTTTGAAGAAGCAGCATCAAAACCACTTTAGTAAATCGTCACACTGCTGTTGACACTGGGTGTAAATGCTGATGTGATTCACCGCACATTTCTTTTACAGTTTTCACTGTACCATATTCTAATTGACGAGATCCTTGACTCCATATATAACTGAAAGGATAATCGACGAGCTTAAGCACCACTTGCTTAAAGAAGACAATAGTAGAGTAAATGCCTCATCTTTAGCCATCTTAAAGCCCAGACACACCAAGCTGACTTCAAAGGACTAGTGCCGATGAAGGCCGACTGTTGCGTCGCCTCACGTCGCCTTTGTCTTGGCCGACAAGTTGCATTTGAACACACCGCAAAGACTACAGCCGACGGCCAGTTAGCACGTACGTTCTGCACCTGCCTGAGATGAAATAACTCTCCCTACCAGCAGGCGGCGTAGTCTGTATTCTTCTTTCAAAAAGGGAAACTGGAAGACCGAGGACTGCGGATACACAAGCCGTTGTTATGATACGTACATGAAACAAAGCTGCGTTTGCCGACCATTTTCAGACCACTCTCAATCACCACTTAGCTTCATTCCAGTCGGTGGTTCGATCCCTGGCGCCTGTAGTCTACATGTCAAAATTGTCCTTGGCCTTGCAAGAAACTGAACCCCAAATTGCTTGTGTGTGTGTGTGTGAGAATGTTTATCGCTCCTGATGGGCAGGTGTCATCTTGTATGGCAGCCTCTGCCAGCCGTGTATGAATGTTTGTGTGAATGGGTGAATGCTGGCTTGTGTTGTAAAGCGCTTTGAGTGGTCACTTAGACTAGACAAGCGCTATATAAATGCAGTCCATTTACCACTTAAATATATTATATATACAATGATATTTGAGAGTTCTTATTTTAATACTTTTGGACAAAAAGACCATACAATATTTATGTTTTTACTAAGGCTGTCAATCGCTTAAAATATTTAATTGTGATTAATTGTATGATTGTCCATAGTTAATTGCAATTAATTGCACATGTTTTTTCTTTTCAAAATGTACCTTAAAGGGAGATTTGTCAAGTATTTAATACTTTTATCAACATGGGAGTGGACAAATATGCTTGCTATATGCAAATGTATACATATATTTATTATTGGAAATCAATTAACAACAAAAAACAATGACAGATTTTGTCTAGAAACCCTCACAGGTACTGCATCTAGCATATACAAATATGCTCAAATCATAACATGGCAAACTCAAGCCCAACAGGCAACAACAGCTGTCAGTGTGTCAGTGTGCTGACTTGACTATGATTTGCCCCAAACTGCATGTGATCATCATAAAGTGGGCATGTCTGTAAAGGGGAGACTCGTGGGTACCCATAGAACCCATTTTCATTCACATATCTTGAGGTCAGAGGTCAAGGGACCCCTTTGAAAATGGCCAAGCCAGTTTTTCCTCGCCAAAATTTAGCGCAAGTTTGGAGGGTTATTTAGCCTCTTTCCCGACAAGCTAGTATGACATGGTTGGTAAAAATGGATTCCTTAGGTTTTCCAGTCTCATATGATGCCAGTGACTTCACATCAGCTTTAAAACTGAGCCCGCTACGACCTAAAAATCCCAAGTTTTGTTAATGCATTAAAGAAATTAGTGGTGTTAAAACTAGTTTGCGTTATTATCACTTTGACAGCCCTAATTTTTACATTTATTTTCAATGTTAAAAGAAAAGTTATCCTATAACACTGATGTAACAATATCCATACAGGTGGTTTATGGGTTTCTTTCGGGGGACACTCCCCCTCCAACACACTGGAACCGTCTCAGGCCTGAGCGATCCATGTGATAGCTGCATTGCTCAAATGTTAACTGAGAGAGATTACATTCAAACTCCCCTCTGTGTGAGCATTTAATCAGACTCTCTCCCTGTCTGAGCAGAATTACAACACTCTCACCTTCCCACCTGCTCCCACCTAAAGCATGGCATAGAATGACTTGCGCCACTAAATTTCTGGAAAAGATGCACCTGCAAGAGTCATGCAGTTGTCATGCGGCAGCCTGTTCGCACAAACTGTTGAAATGTACGCTTGTACATTCGAGCTGTGGTCTCAGAGTAGTCCTGCAGTTATTTGTCACCTGTTCCTGTTTCAAAAACATGACCCCAACAGATACTGCACTTTCATTACAGTGCTGGTACAGTAAGCTTGATTGGTGCACCATGTAATTTTTGTATTTATTCATTATTTACTCAGACAGATTGTGAAATCTGAAATGTCAAACTTGGTGCCTTGTGCACAAAAACAACAGTAATAACATAATGGATACAAAATAATCGTTTTATACAGACTCAGAATAAACTAATCAACACCCAAGATTCGGCAACTACTAAAAAAATCCTTAGAGACTTTTTCGGGACATAAATAAAACCACGAAAGACTCATGCTCATATTAGATGTTATACATATTGTAAATCTTAGATTTTATTTATGGGTGGAGTTGAAAATGAGACAAATAAGGACAACTGGGACTCATTTTCAACTCTGTTTTTTGTTGTTTTTGTGAAAGGTGTATAAAAATTATCATCCACATGATGAAGCTGTAACAAACAAAAGTTTTGTTCATTTCACTGTATGATTCATAATAATATAAAAATAGTAACAATGTTTCAGAGGGTGTCAATGACACTGAGCAGCCCCACAGCGAGAATACCAACTGGTGGAGGGTATAAACAGCAACCCAACTATAACGTGTTTGTTTCACTTCGCAGTTATTCACTATTTTTTTTTTTTTTTTTTTTTTACAATCGAACATTTAAATGAAATGTCGCCTGGAGTTTATCTGGTCCTAATAAAGCTGTAGTGTTTTCAGATTAAAAGGAAGTTTCATCTTCGGAGGCTGTGCAAACTATTTATAGTGAACTTTAAAGAAGCACAAAGACAAGACAAGCAAATACTCCCCTGACGATTGTAAATAAAAGTAGCCTCCCGTGGCTAAGGCGATTCAACATCAAACGAAAAAAAAGAGCAAGATTTCTCAAGTGGCAGATGGTGAGCCTCCTTCCACTAATCATAATTTTAGATAAAAAGATTTCTCTAAAAATAAATAGCCAACTTTTTTTTTTTCCAGATCCGTGCTTGTCAAGGCCCCTTCATCATCTTTTACTGTTTGTAAATGATCAGTAATTAATAACCGAGGTGCATTATGGTTGACACGTAGTCTGTGTGAACAATGGAATAAAGTGCTATGCATAGGATATATGCAAGTAAATTTGACAAGACAACTGTAAGGTTAATCAATCTCTAATACGGAGCTGATTACATACAAAAATCTTACTAGCAGTAATAATATTCAGACCGTATTTTAATATCTAAAACAACAAGATTCAAAGCCTGTGAGAAGGTGCGCCAGTTGGTTTAGTACTATGTGTCGTTTATAGGCTGAGAGTCCATTTAAATTAAGCTTGAACAAAACATGTTTTTGAAAGCCATGCAGTGGCTATAATTAATCGCAGTATCATTGTATGATCCTTTCGTGCTTTTGTTCTGTTCTGGGCATTTCATTTGACCCTTCTCAATAATTGCAAAGATGAATCCTCTTCAGAACTGTATCCTCGTTGGGAGTTTGCTTAGATATCTCTCGTGTCACAACTGTGTGGGAGAGGTGATAATAACAGAGGCTAGGAGGGTTACAGCTCGAATTAAAACTGTTATACTTTAACATATTCTCATTATGTTGGCTTTTAGGAAGTGATAACTTGTGAAGAGTATCTATTCCTTGTTTTGCTGGAAACATATGATATGATGCTAGCAATTAGGGCTGTCAAAGCTAACGCGATAACAACGCGTTAAGGCGAATTTGTTTTAACGACACTAATTTCTTTAACGCATTATCTCAACTTGCGATTTTTAATTAACCTCTTAAAAATCCGACGGGCCGCCAAGATTCCAGAGGGTGTACCCTGGCTACCACTGGCTCAGTTTTAAAGCTAGAGTGAAGATACTGGCCTCATATGAAACTAGAAAACCTAACAAATCCATCGGTACCAACCATGTCGTACTAGCTTGTCGTAAAGGAGGCTAAATAACGCTCCAAACTTACGCTAAATTTTGGAGAGGAAAAACTGGCATGGCCATTTTCAAAGGGGTCCCTTGACCTCTGACCTCAAGACATGTGAATGAAAACGGGTTCTATGGGTACCCATGAGTCTCCCCTTTACAGACATGCCCACTTTATGATTATCACATGCAGTTTGGGGCAAGTCATAGTCAAGTCAGCAGACTGACACACTGACAGCTGTTGTTACCTGTTGGGCTTCAGTTTGCCATGTTATGATTTGAGCATATTTTTTATGCTAAATGCAGTACCTGTGAGGGTTTCTGGACAATATTTGTAATTTTTTGTATTGTTAATTGATTTCCAATAATAAATATATACATACATTTGCATAAAGCAAGCATATTTATCCACATCCATGTTGATAAGAGTATTAAATACTTGACAAAACATTTTGAACGGATAAAAAATGTGCGATTAATCACGATTAACTATGGACAGAGGATGGCATCAGAAAGGATCAAAGGTCATCTTGAAACCATGAATATAATACAGCAAAGAGTTTTTCGATGTTTTTTCTATGAACTAAAGAAGGACGTTCGGATGCGCAGACATCATCATCACTTTTCTCAAGACAAAACAGGCGTCCAAACACAAAATATATCCTAAAAGATGCAACAGAGCAGATCACTGCCTTGTTACCCATGTGTGGCATTGTGCATTTAGTGAAATTCACAGCCCAAATCTACTTGTCAGTAACTCTTTAGTATATAAATTACAGAAAAAGGTTGAGTTTTAATGTAAACAAATGTTTAAAAGTATTTTTAACTTGGATTTAAGCCTGTATATTATTATTGCCTGTATTAAAGCCCTGTCAATCAATTTGGGAATGAGGCAGGTTCCAATACTGTGTTTTGTTGTTGGGGTGATTTAGATCACAGATGATACCTTTACAGATCATTTTAAGACTAGACACAATAATAGCTGTCTTGTAATAGAACTATTGCACACAGCTCTCTCTCTCTCTCCCCCTGACTCACTCACTCATCGGGGTCTCTTCTACTTTGCGTTGTCTTCCTCTCCCTCCCTCCCTCCCTCCCTCTCTCCCTCTCTCTCTGTATCTGTGACCGACTCTGGAGTGAAGCAGCCTCAGAGGTGTCTGACACCCTCCAGCACAGACAGGTGCACCGCTTCAGAGATGCTACCTCTCTCCAACTATTCAGACTGCCCTTTTGGAAAGAGCTTGAACTGTCTTTTGCACAATAACCGTTTGTTTGTTTTTTTCCAAGGAGAGAAAAGTACAGGAGCGCACTGAGCTTTTACGCACGGAAGTTGGAATAATTACATTTACGCATGGCTGTGTCTCGTCTCTTCGGAAGATGCGTCCGGGCTTGTGAGAGCTTCTTCTCACGGGGTAAAAAGTGAGCAACGATGCGGGGCACTGAGCTGCTGCTCGGTTACTTTCTGGTGAAAGTTATGGTGTGCGACGCGGAGGGCGAGCCGGGTCAGACCGTGGATGAATTCATGCTGGTGACCGGGTTTAACGACTCGAAAGGGGACGGCGAGGTCACGGAGAGCCCGCACGTCGAGGACAAGTGCCGCGGCTACTACGACGTGATGGGCCAGTGGGACCCGCCGTTCGTGTGCAGGACGGGCAGCTACCTGTACTGCTGCGGCACCTGTGGCTTCAGGTTCTGCTGCGCGTTTAGAAGCTCCCGGCTGGACCAGACCACCTGTAAGAACTACGACACCCCGCCGTGGATGATGACGGGAAGACCCCCGGCGAAAGTGGACGTGGCGCTGGACGCCGCCAAGGATAAAACCAACCTCATTGTGTATGTCATATGCGGGGTCGTGGCCATAATGGCACTGATAGGAATTTTCACCAAGCTGGGTTTGGAAAAGACGCACCGTCCGCACCGAGAAAATATGTCAAGGTAGGTCATCATGTATACCAATGATTTTTTTTTTTTTTCATTTCAGAGTTGTGAGTTATTTTTCCTGTCATCAGGTCTGATTTGTTCTGTCAAAATCATCTGTTATGTGTTACTGTGCCCTGCGGTGTAGCTCGCCTCTGTGCGCAAAACCCTCTAATTTGATCAAAACCAAGTCACAGAGCAACAACTTGTTTTGTCAATAAAACTGTGTAACACTGTGAAAATGAAGTTTAACTGCACTCAAAGTCATATCAACCTGGGATTTTATAGGGAAAATGGATTTGACCGAAGTTCAGCGTAACATCAATTTCCTCCAGTTAGAGACAAGTTTGATGTCACTCAGTGTCATTGGATACCCAGCCTGCACAGCAGTAGCCCGAGTCACAAGCACATTTTTGTCAGTGTTGCAGACAAATAAGGCTGTCATCTACCAAAGAACACTAATACGATTTTGTCAACTAATCGATTAGTTGATTTAATCGACAGATCTGTAAACCTGAGTTTCTCCACAAAGAATCACTCAAAAGCAACACTTTAAATCTTGTGTTTACCAGAGATGTGCTCATAAGTTTTTTGGAAATAAGTCATTGAGCATGAAAAAGCATTAAAACATGACTAATTGAATAAAGAAATCTTAGTCGACTAAGACCAAAACGACCGATTAGTCGACTAATCGACTGGGAGGGGGCAGCCCCATGAGACAGAAGTGTGTTTTTGATGTTTATTGCATTGTCCTTGGCCTTTAACTGTTACATGTGTGCATGCTCAAGTTAAAACAGATGTTTTTTTTGTCCAACTATAACTCAGAAAGTGAAGATAGTTAACACCAAAAATGGATACGTTGTAGTTTGGGTTTGTCAAGAAATATGTCTATTTATTTTCAGCATGTTACAATTGAAACCAAGCACAAGCTCAGCTGTGATGTTGCACCGTTTTGGATACAAATCCACTTCAGTAATTTAACGTTAACTATCTGCAAAATGTACAACTACAGTTTGTTAAAATGGCGTTTATGCTGACTTTTGTTTTTAGAATATATGTAAAAATGTCAAAATTGTGCCCAAAATTGCAGACGTGCTTGTGAGCATCAAACACACTCAATCTTTTCTCAAACACACTTCACATATACACACAAAGAGGCTTATTACTCTGTTGCAGCCTCAAGAGACCGATTTTAGACTGAACAATGTCTGAACTGAGGAGACACTGTGTTGTCATTATCGTTCAGTGAAAGAGTATAAGCCTGTAGCAGTCCAGGCTAGTTTCCATCCTTTAAAACAAATGCATGTGGTTGAAGACACTGCAAAATACAGTAATGAGTTAACTTGTATACTGTCATTTAGAGGAGGTGGATTCTGAAAGAACCTATAGTTTTTAATATCAACAATGTTAATTGAATCTGAGCTGACACCTGTGAAACAAGTTAATTACAGGGCATCTGGACGGTGTTGAACTTACGCCACAAATGGTTTTGAAGTTAACAGGCCCTGTGAATAGCTAATCAACTTAAGTCCTGATATATATTACTGTATGTAGCCTAAAAATGAACAAACAAACAAACAAACAGTGGACTGTTCAATCATTAGAGCTTTTTTTCCCATAAATTTTACAAAATTACGCTCCAGGTGACATTACAAAAACATGACTTGACATGAAAATATCCACAATTGTAGCGTCAGCCGATTTGACCACAGAGATGAGAGTGATGGCTGGCTTGACGGCATGTTATCGCAATACGATAACGTTTCCTGTCCATGACAGAGTTAGCATGCAGCTTTAGCCGTAATGTCTAGCTCTGCTTTTCCTGGCAATGTGTGAAACTCAAAGTGTTTCCATACTTAACTGTATGTGTAGTGTTTAACACGTTGGATTTAACATGTGAGGGTTCAGGTCGTATCCACGCGGACCCTCCGCCGTTTTCTGCTTTGTCGTTTCGGCTCGCTGCAGTTTGTTTTGGTTGACAGATACGGAACGGATATGACGTCACATTACTCAAACTACAACAATAAAAACGGTAGTTTCCTTTTACCTCCGCATAGACTCAAACTTCCATTGGATTTTGGATTATTGCAGAAAAGTAAGCTCTGTGGCAAACACACGTTTATGATACTTACATGTTTTGTTCAGCAAGATAATCTCCACAAATGAACACCACTTTTATGATTTTTGAAGTGTGAATGCAATCGAATGCAGCAGTAAAAAGCTAACTTTAGACTATAAAATAACTACACCACGGTCGCACGAACGCAAGTATACACAATGAGGCTGTAAAGGCGGACGAGTCGGCGTGATGACGTTTTGTAGTCTCATTTAGCCACTTGATAGCAACCGTCTGTCTTTAGACATGTAAAAGCTTCAAAATTCAAAAACGAGTGGGACATTACTGACGCATTTTATGCCGTAGAACAAAACATTAAAATCTCTTAAGCTTGTGTTAACCACAGACCTTATTTCAGGTATCTAACTAAAAGCCCATTCAAAAAACCCATTAACTTCCAGACGAGGGAACCGTAAGTGATACAATGCTAACTCATTTCCAGGTTTCAGGAGTCATTCCTGCACCACTCTATAGCCACTAGTTAGCAACCCCTCTGGTATGAGAAGCTTCTCATTAATTATGTCCCATGACCTTTCTTACCAAAGAAAAGAACATGGTTTCAATATGAATTGTGTGTGAGTGCAGGCAAGTAAACAGGGTCAAACTTTAAAGGGGCATTCATGAAGTGTGACACCTGTATAATGTTGTGGCTTTGGAGGAAGCTGTGTCAAATCTGAGGAAATAACGCTGATGACCTCATGGTGATGTCACGATGTCATGTAAAAATTTAAAATTGGGGTTGAGACTCTTTTAATTGGAACCTTGCGTTAGAACTTGAGATGTGGAGCATGGAATATGTGGGCATTTAGGAGGCAGAGAGAGTCTAAAGAAAGATGCTATTCAGTTGCATTATGGGAAATATAGGATCCAGTACTGCATTCCATTTACCTCGGAAATCAAAAGTCGGAGCTGGTATTGACGTCACACCCGAGTTGACCGCGTTCCAGTTCAACAAGTAGGAAAACTTAATGGTGTTAGCTCCAGCCAGGTTAGCCACTGTTAGCTATTGTTAGCAATTGCAGCTGATAACAACGCATTACTCCGTTTTTTTGCACATACAAAAACCATAGTAACAAGTCCACAGATAGTAGTTGGACAGTACCTAGTGAACGACTGATTTAATGACACAAATAAGACAGAAGTGCTTTATACATTATATTACTACAGGTTTTTACTCTTGATGGGGCGGAGCAGCCAACTTGGATTTTGTGGTCAGGGTTGGTGAGTTTTGTCTGACTTTCTGAGTCGGAAAGCCGACTTCAGGGGGTGTTCCAGTTGAAATTTCTGACCGGAAACACGGAAATTCCGACTTTTCAGTTCAAATGGAACGCAGCATTCGTAAGGACAAAAGGTCTGGATATCTCAGCCTCTGCTGCTTCAGTTTTTTAACCCACTTAAATCAAGGACTGCCTTACAAAGCATGTGACTTCGACACCAGAGACCAAAGTTTGTGCTCCTGTCTCCTACCGGCAGTTTGTGAACTGTCACATGGGTCATTTCAGAGGACACAGACAAACGCTTTACTTTGGCTTTCGCTAACAAGTCCTCCTCAATGACAGAGTGCAATGCTGGTGGCCTGCACAGAATCTGTACTTGTTATTTCCTGAAAAATGTCCTCTCTGAGATTGTTCTTCATCTTTCCAGAGCTCTTGCACACGTTATCCGCCATCCTGCCTCAGAACACACGGACGACATTGGACTTGGCCAGCACTATGAGAACCTACAGACCAGAGTCACAGTTAACAGCCTCCGTAAGTACTGTGACATCAGCAGCACACAGCAGCACCTAGTTATTACACCTACATACTGTATATGTTCACATGACAGAGCAGTTAGTTTAAACACTGGGTTATATATAGTGTATCTATTCACTCATTCTGCTGCCATCTGCTTTTACTGACCAGAATCGCACCACCACAACCAATTTCAACAGATACTCAGAGATTTTATTTTAAACAAATATAAAGTGAGCCTTGTTTATTTGCTTCCTGAATTAGCTGAAGTGCTGGAAGGAAAAAAGGTCCCTCCACAATCCTGCGGGCTGATGAAGCAATTAGTCATGCCCTCAGCAATCACTTAACATATACGCTAATTACCACCGACAACCTCGAGCTCGGCTTCATAGCCAATACTTATAGTATGCAACGGCCTCGCACATTATATCGCACTCTCATTCTCTAGTTCCTCAACACCAATGCCTACACACACACCCACACACAGGTATGCACCGACAGAGAGGAGTTCTTATTAATGCTAACCTGCTTACTGCCTTGACAGCTCCAGTAAATAAAGGTCTCTCTGCTTCCCCTCCCTCCCTCTCTCTGTGAGCGGGATAATTACGGCAAATGGCATCTCACATTAAAAAAAAGTTTTACAGACACCTCGAGGAGCATTTTTATGGTTGTATTCTTCATTTATAAATACCTGTTCTAGCTGTATAACGGGCTTTTAAAAAGGAAATGCTAAATTATTTGGCTCAACTGAGGATAAACTGTCCCGATACTGATTGGGTCCAATGCAGCATATAGTGGAAGAATTACACCTATAACATCCTGTACAGTAGAAGTTAGAAGCCAAGGAATCAATAAAATAATTAATCAATCCAGGTTATCATTAAGTGCATTAATTACATTAAGTGATGTAGTGATTTCCCTTAATCTAGACGCTTCTCAAGATGTTTCATTTGAGGCAGATGCAAGTAAATATCAGTGATTATTCATGTGCTATGGAAGGCCATTCGTTTCCATGTTCTCATAACAACTGAAGAGCACAGCAGGAGATCTCACTGATTAGTTTGGAAGGTTTGCTAATTAGTGACAACACCTGGTGTAATCTGTGGTTGGAATGAAAACCTTCCCGTTCTTGGCACACATGGCAGATGACTATCTCAAATGACCTCATCATAGCAAAAGCCAGGCTTTAGTTACGCAAATATTTATGCATTTTCAATGAGCAGACTGTGTCTGTAATTAATATAAATTTATAAATTTAAATAATTTTATAATAAAACATTGCCAGGAGATAATGTGTGTGAGTGTGTGCATCTCTGTGTCTGTCCCCAGCTAATCTGGCATACTGCTGCACCAAACTTCATAATATTATGGCTGCATGCTAAAGGACCTCATTTCGTTGCAGTGACTCACACCTTCTCAAAACACCTTTTATTGCCTGTGTGATACTGTCATTGTAAATGAGACACAGTGATTCCTTGCCTTTTTATTGAGCATAAACCTCTCGTTTACACGCGTATTGTCGAAAAAAATTGACTTTAAACTAAAAATTTAGCCTAAACAAATGCTTCAAGTCGTGGTTACGCCAGTGAGACGGAGCTGAGACGCACACCTGCACAGAGCCGGTACATCTGCATAGATTAAAATGAGAGCGTATCTCTTGTGTGAGACGTGCGAGTGAAAAACACACCTGACACATTCATCCTAACCACATAGTGTAGATTCCCAGGTGTATAACAGGGTATCAAAATAGGAAAAGCCACAGGCCAGAAGATTACTTTTGTACGATAGGGCTGCACGATTTTGAAAAAATATCTAATTGCAACTATTTTGACTGATACTGCAATTACGATATGATTTGTGATAATAGAGGGAATGATAATTTTTACATCATTATTCTCATTTTCATTGAAAAACATATTAAAATGATTATGGTGTGATCTTTGCGGGGATCTGTACCAAACAAAGATGTTTTCTTAAGTCTGTAGAATATGATGTGTAGGCCGGGACATCTCAGCAGCACCACAGTATAATTATTTAAAATGGTATTTTGACACGCATTTCTCCTTTAACAAATATTGCAATTTTAATAAATACTGCAATTTGAAAATTGCAGTAGGCCATCTTGCGATTTTGATCAAATTTTGATTATTTGTGCAGCCCTAGATGGATATCTCCCAGTTGATGGGCTGCACTTGTTGCTGTGGAACACCTTAGACAAGCACTTTTGCAGTATAAATGTTAAAACGATTTATGTTTTATTCAAGCTGAATATTTGCTATTTAATTCATGTATTACTACATTGAAGAAGAGAATTATGTAGCTCTCCGTCTCCTTGGTGACCTTGGACGTGGAGAGCCAGAGTACAGTGTGTATCTTACAGGGACGTATGGGAGGGATTCTGTGTAATAGAGCTGACAACAGCACAGGGATGATTGTTGTTTTCTTGACAGCAATCCTTACAAGGTTACAAGAGGTGAGGTGATATTTTTTGCCACCTGGATCCGTCTTGCACTTGTCCTCTCCCGCTGTGCTTTCTACTGGCAGGTGTGACTGTGCCCCAGCTATAATAGTCACCGTAGATTATGGATAGCGGTGCAAAGCAGTGATTGAAATGCTCTAAAGGGAGCCGCTGTTCCTCATCTATTGCCTGTCAAAGATAACAAAAATCTGTTAGACTGGGATATGAGCTCTCATTCTCCTCAAGACACCAGTAATACAGATTTTGTGAGCTGGGCTTCTTTGGCTACCAGTGCTATCGTGTTCATGTCCTTCTGGCCATGTGCACACATGGGGCAATTGTGAAGTGTGGCCTCTTTTTACTCCAGGCAGTCAGCCAGAGAGAACAAAGTCTCCGCTCACTGCCAGCACTCCACTGGTGCATGACAGTCCATTTCCCCACTGCCAGATAGAAATGTATTTCAGCAGCATTACGTCTGACAGCAGCTGAGAAATTGCTACCAAATGTAGGTTCTATTTTCCACCTGCCATATACTGTATACCGAAACCTCAAATCTTTAAGGAGATAATTACAAACTGACAATACAGATAACTTAAAAAAAAAACTTTGGATGGAGACACATGGGTTGAAATGAGAAAGTGACGATGTACAGATTGTTAGCTTCAATTTTCACTATACTGACAACACAGACACAGTGTGGGCATTAGCCAATTAAACATATTTTAAATATATTTTCAACACTTTGCCAAGTGTGCAAACCTATTTTGTCCTCTCACACAGGTCCTTTAATGTCGGACCTGTGTGAAGAAATATGTGTATAAGATATTATGGCTCTCTTAAATACAAATATGGTTTAATTTAGGAAAATCAGTACCAACTTGAATGAATTGCAATTTTCCTCTTTCTCTACATTTTGAGTTGTGTGCACTTCCAGGGTTTACTCTTAAATTTGACTGATGCAAGGGAAGTCTCACCTTGAATTTATTCTAATAGTGTGGAAAAACTAGCTTTCTACACCACCCTGACTGTCATATCCTGAAGCTCCAGCTGTATCATGCATAACTTACAAAATTAGACAGTAATTTAAATAAGGTTGTTACAGAGCAACATGGGCTATTTTACAAAAGCTCTGCACCTACTGTTCAGATTTTTATTTTGTTTTCTTTAGAAGCACAAGAATGGATGTTACGTCAGTCAAGCTGATCTGATCTGAATTGCTTTCCATGGAAAGCCAATCGATGGCTCGAGGACACAGTACTGAGAAATTGTGATGTAATGTGTTATTGTAACTAAACAGGGGCTATGCAGTATGCAATACGTTAGACTTGCTATTCAAAAATGGTTCTGAATACGGTGATTCACAATAACAAACGTGTAGCAGTGGTGTGATACATGTAGAGGTGCACATTTTCTTATTATTCAGCCCGTTCGCACCGAAAGTCATTTGTACGTCATGTATCCAGTACTCACTGCAATGTAAATGCATCTACGTATAAATGCTATAGTAAGAGTTAGTGACGTAGTATAAAAAGTGAGAAAGACCACTTATGGAGGGCGGGTGGAGAGGTGGATGGGTCCAACAAACACCGGACTTTTAACCAGGAGAACGGTGTTCGAGACCAGTGTGTTGTTTTTTAAGTTACGTTAGTGACGATTTGTGACGATTGTTACGTGTTTTTTGGTGACGTTTGTGACGTATTTTACTTAGTTTCCGTACTTAATTTAAGCCCAACCATGACGTTTTTCCTAAACCTAACTAAGTGGTTTTGTTGCCTCAACCAAACTGCAGCCGTTACAGTAGTTTAGTTGCGTGGTGTACAAATGGCACGCAAAAAGGCTAAATGCGTCCCTACTGTATGACATAGTCTGTGTCTGTGTAATGTCTTGGTAATTATATGCCTTCCCATGAGACCGGGTTGTATTATTATTGTCTTATATTCTTTATCAGACTGTATCAGGCTACTGCCATCAATACAGCCAAATTCATATTTAAATAATTAAGATACTTTGACTTATACTTTTAATGCCCTTTGGGATAATAAATATCTGCCAGGAAGGTCAGGAAATGTGTCTGTGGTCTTTACAATTAACGAAGAAGAATGAACGCTGTATGAACTTGTTAATTCTACATAAACAAACTTAGTTTTCAAACAGCATAAATTACTCTTTTAAACTAATGATCAACTTAATAATGAACTCTGTACTCTGATTGCTTCATAATAATGGCATTACCCCAAAATAAAGTATTTCATGTTTTCTTTTTACAAACAAATCAACATCGAACACACTTTGCAACAGGTTTTATACATCTTGATTTTTGTCACAATGTAAACATAAGTTTAGGTATAAATTATATCAACTAATAATTAATAATAATGCACATATATAATATAAATATGGTGTTTGATGTAATGAAAAGATATTGACTCAGAGATAATAGAATACTTTCACTAACTTGAAAGTAGGCTGCCTGTAAATAAGAGCGCCCTTCTCCTTGTACCATTTATGTCGGGGCATACAGCTCCCAAAATACTCTCTTAAATCTTTTATGAGTTCCAGGGTGGTGTCTGTGTCTGGAGTGTTAACTCGCTTATTTCCCGCAACAACCATGGAGTCTTTAACCTTACAAGTCCCCAGAAGTGGCCTACTTTCCTCCTGCAGCTGACATAAAAGCTGTGACTTTGACAACAGTACAAGCAACAAATGGCACTTCAGTCAACACAAAGTCAGATAAACATTAAAGAGGGAGACAAACAACCTCAGTTTAAATCGAGTTTGGCATCCTGAAAAAAGCAGAGTTGCACCAGATGTTCACAACTGTCCTCATTTATTAACTGCAGTGAAATCTATTCCCATCTTAGACTAGATACATAGAGAGGAAATTTGAGATACTAAAGACATGCAGACAAGGTCAAAAATATAAATGTTTTTGACAATATTGGGGCTGTCAAAGTTAACGCGCTAACGCAAATTTGTTTTAACGCCACTAATTTCTAAGGAATAAGGAATCCATTGGTACCAACCATGTCATACTAGCTTGTCACGAAGGAGGCTCCAAAATTACGCTAAATTTTGGCGAGGAAAAACTGGCATGGCCATTTTCACAGAAGTCCCTTGACCTCTGACCTCAAGATATGTGAATGAAAATGGGTTCTATGGGTACCCACGAGTCTCCCCTTTACAGACATGCCCACTTTATGATAATCACATGCAGTTTGGAGCAAGTCATAGTCAAGTCAGCATACTGACACGCTGACAGCTGTTGTTGCCTGTTGGGCTTGAGTTGCCATGTTATGATTTGAGCATATTTGTTATGCTAAATGCAGTACCTGTGAGGGTTTCTGGACAATATTTGTCATGGTTTTGTGTTGTTAATTGATTTCCAATAACAAATATATACATACATTTGCATAAAGCAAGCATATTTGCCCACTCCCATGGTAAGAGTATTAAATACTTGACAAATCTCCATTTAAGGTACATTTTGAACAGATAAAAAATGTGTGATTAAATATTTTAATCGATTGACAGCCCTAATTGGGATAGAAAATAGTTTAGCCAAAGCATTCAGTGTACATCATTTAAATGATTTATTTTTTCGGTGGCTTCTATCTTTAAGGGGATACCCTGACCTTGACCTTGACTGGAGTATCAGATGAGCACACTGGTCAGTTGACCACTCAAATGCTATAGCTTACAAACTTGCTCCAGAGCGGATGGTCCAACTAATGACCTTATAAAAATAGTTTTCCATGGTTCAATGAGCTTATCTGAAAGAAAACTAGAGTTATCTATATGTTTCGTTGTATGTGTGTTTTTAACAAACATAGGATTTCCTAAAAAGGAGCAGTATTAATCATGTGTTATCCTGGTTAAATAAATTACAAGTGAAGTACATTCAATGTATTCTATGGAAGCAGATAATCTAAATTGACTTTTAGCTTAAACATGATCACATTGAATTGAATGAGAGCCTGTGTGCATGGCCCACTTAGGATGAATTGTATGAAACTAAAATAGGTCAACAAGCCCTGAAAAGAACCTGACAAGGCAACACAGATAGATTTGACAGGATAACACAGGAGCTTGTTATAAGACAGCCTTGTCGTAAGGAGAACACAGTGGTACCTTAAATGACCTCCAAATCTGATCTTACTCATTACACCACCCCCTTGTTGAGGTGTAGTGGAGTGAACGAATTGTCAACGCTGTCCTCTGCATCATTTCATGAGACAGCATTGATAATTTGAGACTTTCCAAAAATTAATTAGCACAGTAATAAAGTTTCTTGCTGACCAGTGGGGAATAAGCGCCTAATTAACCCATTTTCTGTATTAATGATCTGTTTTTATCAGACACATTCTAGACCAAGGACTAGTGGACTCCCCACAATTTAAAGTTTGTAAACTTGAACCATTAACAACGGCAGTGATGAGTTGATGGACATCTTTTTATCTTCATACTCAAGTCGTTGGTGCTGGACTCACAGCGGATTGATATGGGGAACTCCTCTGAGACAGGTTACCTTTCAAAGAAACCATTTGCATAGTGACAAATAACACAATGAGGGGCGAATTCACAAAGAATGGATTGCAGCCATCGATAGCACCATGAGTTGCGCATCAGGTGCAACCGCCGTCTGCCCCGTCTCAAAGTCTGATTCACAAAAGATATTGCCTGAATGATATTACAGCACAAACACGCCCATAAAGTTTTGAATCTGAGTCTGATTGCAATTATCCATGTGGCAAAGGATAAATGCTCTTGAGGCCAATGCATCAGTTGTGAGGGGCGAGAGGAGACCCGACGGGTTACACAAACCGGGTTTGGGTCCGACCCAGGCTTGTTTAACTTTTCTCCTTTCATTGTGCCGCAGAGCACAAATATGCGGGTGGGTGAAATAATACATCATTAATGAGGAAAATAATAATTACATTCTCTTATTTTAAGAGTTTTTGACACATTTGACTTCATTAAATATCTGCAGCAGAAACAACAAGAGCGTCTCCCCATTGAGAGAGACGCCGTGCGCATTTACGCACGTCAATTCACAACCTCGTGACATTAAAAATAACCATCATTGTGATTTTCTAAGAGGTCAAAAAGGAGCAAGTAACTAATGAATGATCAAAACTATCCACATCACGTATTGGCCCATAAACATGTTGATATCTCTACTCAGATATACGTATAACACACAGCACGGTTTTCAAACTGCCGCCTGTGAATTGCTACGTTCCACTAAGCAGAGAAAAGGCACTCTGAACATCTGTTTGCCTTGTCATGCCAGTAGGCAGGGGGCCAGTCTCTTTGCTGTGCACCCTTTAATTTACCAGATGTCTACTGTAGGATTAGTACAGTTTCACAGAGAGCAGTCATGACTCTCCAGCTGGGTCCCCAGAAAAGCCTACTTAAGGGAAAGTGACACTACCACGTTACAGACACAATTATTCTATATTCACATCCAACCATCAAGCTAATTAATATCCTGGGATCATGTAACAGTTACTCACTTAGAGGAAACCAAGCCAGTTTAAATAAATCATTTTAGTCTTATTATTTATTTACTTCAACAAATGGTCTAATTTGTCGTTGCAAACAACAGAAACACTGCATTTTTTGCATTAACGACTTGTGTTTTCCCTCCTTTAGATAGAAACCAGATGAACAACGCAGCTCACGCATCAACTCTGATAACACAGCTTTACCCGGCCGTGGGACATATCACCAGCCCCTATGAACAGAAGCCGGTCAAGGATCTCAACAAGTACGCCACGCTCAAGGCTGTGGGTAAGGTTTCATCTGATTAAGTAGCACATCACATCCTCTATAAATGAAACTAGCATAATTAATCAGGGTTTCCCTGCATCATATGAGGAGGAGTGTCAAGATTTAATTGAGTGAACCTGAATCAACATAATCTGTAATCTGAGTAATCACAAGAACAAGTGTATACGTTTGTGAGGATGAAAATTCATCTGAAATGCTTTATAAAAGGTTTTATGGAATCCCAGTAAAATTAAATGTGGTTAATTTTGTGTTAAACATTACTTGTCTCAACAGACAAAAAACCCGTTATTAAAATGTTGTGCTAGCTGCAGTTATTAGTGAGCTTCACTGTCATCTCCTTCTTTTTAGTTTAGCATTAAAATGATGTAAGACAATGTGGCTTTGGCCATTTTTCAGCCGTTTATAACTCATCTACTTCAGATACAGCAAGAATCCTACAGCATGTGTTGTTGGATTTATTATTTATTTGTCATTAAATAGGAACCTAGTACAGTAGGTTTGAATCTCCATCAAATCTCTGGCTGACAGAAATCCTTGTCAGTTAATCCATAGTCCATCAATGTCAACAGAGAGGAGAGCTGAAAGTTTATTTTTAGAAGCAAGTTTGTTGTTCTTCTCATGTGCTAATTTTGGAAAGTCTGCAGCCAGAGTCTGGACAAACAGCATTTGAATCATGAAATAATAGCAAATACCAAAATAGTATCACTCAGCAAGATGATGCTCAAGTATTTTTCAAACGCCTGTTTGTGTGTCAAAGTATGTAAATAAAAATAGATTCCTGCAAATCGTAACAACGAAACAAAATGGAAACTGTAGTGCAAAATAAGAAAGTTACCCCTTTTCCATTATGGAAATAGTACACGTTTTGTGAGCTCATATTAAAGTATTGATAACAGCCAACAGGTGATGTTGACAGTCTAAATGTTACAGTGGAGTGGAGCACATATAGTCAGGCAAACTTCCCAAATTTAGAGGTCGCTTTTGTAATATTAAATCCTAATGAATTAATTATCAGTGTTTAGGGTAGGGTGTGTAGGGTTCGGGTTTTGGTGGCACCTAGTGGTGTAGTTGCAGAATGCAACCGAGTACCCCTCCGCTCACTCCTCCCTTTCCAAGACTGCTGTAACGCAAAACCGTGGTAACGCTGTTCGCTCCGCTCAGAGTCCATGCTTACAATAATAACACTACTTTAGGAGCAACAGCAATCAGACGGCGGCTAGTGGTACCATGGTTTTGACCTCTACGGCTCACGTTAGTTTCACAAGCCTGTCGGAGAATTACGGTGACCTTCAGGTAACGTACAAGGGCGGAAGGCTATTGCTATAGCCAATGTCTGGTTTGTCCGTTCTGGGCCTACTGTCAACGTATCCTCATACGACGGTTCGTCTTTTCAAAATAAACTTCCGTCTTCACAGGAAAGAACTTGGTTAGGTTTAGGCAACAATATAACTTGGGAAAAGATCGTGGTTGGGGTTAAAACTCCGGCAGTGGCGTACCTAAAGTACGGAAGTTCCTTGACAAATAAATCAAAGTTGACTTCTGGTGTCACACGAGGTACGAACGCCGGTCGTCCCCCCCATCCACCCGACCTCCTCCCTACATGTCGTTTGTCGGTCTTTATACTTCCTGGTTCACGATACGTGGATTACATACAGATTGATTTCGTGGGATACACAAATGGAAGTGCATTACTTTTCGTAGGTATAGCTACGAACGGTGTATGAGAACAGCCTGCTACTGCAGCGTGCCGATGCAACGTGGCATAATGAAAACATAGTTATGAATATTATATTCCATATCTGCTAAAAGAACCCCCGAAATGCTACACACTGGCCCTTTAACAAAGTGAAGGACAATAATTCAGGCGTATTTGAAGTAAATTATATTCCACAGCTTTTCTTTTTTTATTTCTGTTTAAAAAATAATCATCACAGTGGCATTTCAAAGACCAAGTAGTCACTGACCTCTAATGTGGCCAACAGTCATCTTTGCCTGTGCGCTTCGCTTTTTCAAATTTAGCAGCGAGAAAAATAAATAAAAGAAATATGCAGAATCAAAGTGTGGAGTGCAGGTATTTGTGGATCTATTTGATGCTATTTAGCGCAGTGAAACAGGAGTCTTTTTATAGATGAATCAATTGGCTGTGATGGAAGGGATGACAGCTCAGCATGCGTGTAGTAGGTCCAATCACATAAAACTGCTCACGCTCTTTGTGATCTACAAGAGCAGCTGAAGCTTCTCCGCTGCTAATCCACTGAAGTGCCGTCAAACAAACTGATCATTAGGGAAAATAAAAATAGAGCAAATCTTAGCTAATGAGACTGGGGACAGGAGACAATCAGGGGCAATCAAAACACAAATGAGTTGGGGAGTGGTGAAGAGATGCAACTCTACTGTACGTGGTGAGCCATGTGAGCCTCTGTGGTCGTAATATGTGTGTTCATCTAGCAGCACTGATGTGGGTTTTAGTGAAGTAGCTGCTGTAAAGGATATGCTGCTCATCACTACATCTCTTTCCTGCACCACGAAGTGAGACCCAGAGTGCAGTCACAGCTTGCTGCTGATGAAGAGACTACTTTAAAGGTTATCTGGGAGACATTTCATTAAAAAAAAAAAAAAAGTATGAAATGTTATAAAAGGCTAATGCTGGAGCTTGTGTGCTCAGGCTCAATTAGTGCTCAAGTGAGTAGTTTTCATACATTGTCTGCACCTGATTGGAGGTATAAAAAGTCACACTTCAGTGGTTTTTATGAGCAAATTACAGCAGCTGATTATGGCAAGACAAATGCAAAAAGACAAGATATAGTGTGCAGTGATCTACTAGCAAACGACCTCATGTTTACCGAGTTCCCAGTGTCGTACTAATTTCATACACTGGAATATGAACAGTGTAGTTGGAGTATAATTATTAACTGACCTCTCACACAATCTATTTTGCAATATTTTAATTGGCACAAATGTAATTTTACGTTTTACGCTGACAGGAAGGCATAATGTTAAAATATATATTCAAACATGCTCTGACTTCCTGTAAGAGGTTGTGTGAAGCCACCACAATTTAGTAAACACTATTAGCATTCTACATTACTGTGCACCAAGGGCGTAATTTCCACTGGGGACGGGGGAAACATGTGATGTCATTACATCATGACATGTTAATGAGTGGTGTGGCCAGTGCTTGGCAGACTTTCTGTGCCCTGGGTTTCGCTTCTAGCTGCCCTAACTTGTTGGTGGAGGCTGTTGGGGCTGTATGCAGCCCGAAATTAATACTCACAGACACTCACGGGGCTTATAAAGTACCTCCACTTCCTCTGCATGTTTTGTAGATAAAAAAAAAATGTCATGTAATTTATATTTTTTATTTAATGTTAATATTCTCCTAAAAAGACGCTTTAATCAATCAAAGACAAGGCAGTAAAGGGCAGAGTTCCTTGTTGTAAAGATGCAAATACAACATGATCTATAATTTCTATTAAGGAAACTAAACATGACTTTAAGTAGGGTTACTGCTTTAACAATACAGTAGAGGTTAGAGTTCTATTTTTGTTATACTATTATAGTATTGCTCCTAATATATTGATATGGAAAACACAATAACCAATCATTATTTCTTTAGTGCTCGACTGATTTAAGTGTAGCTGTAACAAAAAATACAGGTTTATACACATACAGGTGTATGTATTAGGGCTGTGTATTGGCAAGAATCTGGCGAAATCGGCAAAATTTGGCGCAAGTTTGGAGCGTTATTTATCCTCCTTCGTGATATGTGAATAATGACATGGTTGGTACCAATGGATTCCTTAGGTTTTCTAGTTTCTAGCTGTAAAACTGAGCCCGCTACAACCTCCGAAAGACAAAATAGAGGCCAGGTCCACTGGCGGACCGTCAGATTTTTAAGAGGTTAATTAAAAATCGATAGAGCGTTTTGGAGAATCGATACAGTATCGCAAAACATAACGAAATACTCACGTGTATCGATATTTTCTTACACCCCTAGTATGTATGTAATCACACATATATGTATGTACAGTAGGCTATATACTGTATATACACTGTATATATATAGCCTGCATTTTAACTGTATTTTATATATTACACTTTTTTGTGTGTGGGTTCATGGACATTTACAGCATCTGAATAAGATAATCATTGTGAGTTTTGCATACAGTAAATTCCTATTTTAATAAGTTATTGTGATGCTTGATGATGTGAGGTTGGACTACTCATCTCTCTTTTCTCTTTGTTTTTAAGCACCAAAATTTAACTTTAGGTCTATTTTTATCTGTCTGTCTAGTTCTGCACTAAGGACACAATGCAATGGCTATTGAAGGGAAAAAATGACAAAGAACTATCATGTTGTTTATCTGTATTTGGTAGCAGAGAAAGCTAACGACAGCTTCTACAGCAACCGGCGTCAAGTGATGGAGATGACAACCAAGGGCAGCCTTCCCATGGAAGCTGTGGATATGGAGCCAGAGCCGAGTAATCCTTACAGCCCTGCCAGACAGCTGTCTGCAAAGCAGAATGGACACAAGTACAAAAGCCCCAAGAGCCACAACTCCCAGTCGTTGTGCTACGGCTCCAACACTGCTGCCAGCCCGGGGGGGCTAAGATCCTGGGACAGCAAGGACATGCTGGGACTACGACAGGGCTACGGCCCAAAGAGACTCTGCATCATAGAGAAGGAGCTGCACACCACTCGCTACATGCCTCCACAACCATACTTTGTCACCAACAGCAAGACAGAAGTGACAGTATGAGGAACTGTCAAGCACCAGGCTGAAACGCAGTCTGCATTTAAGGAAGGCAGTAAGCTGCTGACTGTGGGTGGTGTTGTTAGAAATCAGCAGGGACCGTAGTGCAGTTGTGCATGTGATGGGCAGCGTTTAAGACGCCACGTAAACGGTGAAGTGTACTGTAACAGGACTCGGTATCGATCGCTGTTCCTCGGGAGGTCACAGTGATGAATATGTTGTCATCGATATTCATATAATCCAACTGCTAAAACAAAACACACAAAAAGTTACTCATATATAACTGACATGTGACACATACAGTGCTGTTGTCAGTATTTACTGAGATATCAATGGACCTTACATTTAAGTATATTATATAATTTCTATTAAATCAACATTGTCTAAATGCAATGCTCCCATACAACTAAACGGCATTCTCAATTACGTTTCTAAGGGAAGCGTATTTTCTCCCGGATTGCGATCACAGTTAACGCTGTTAATTGAAACAAAATAAAAGAAAAAAGAAACGCAACAAAACTACTTGGTTAGGTTTAGTAAAAAACATCATGGTTTGGCTTAAAATGACTATGTTTGTTACATAATTTAAGCTACGGACGTCAGTGAACGTTGACTCCTCAGACGAGACATGAACAGCAGTCTCCTGGGTGAAAGTCCTGTGTTTGTTTGACCCACCCAACCACTCGGACCTACTCCATACACGGACTTCCGCGGTCTGTGATTAGAAACATATTTGTGATACATCAATAACAAACGTAATCCGGGAGGCAATATGTTTCCCTCAAAACATAATTGACAGCGCAGTTTCATTGTATGGGAACGTCATTTTTAGGTGAACAGGTTGCCAAATGTGAAAACCTTCCTTATTTATCTAATCAAGGTAGTGAGTGGCCTGTGGTTGATTGTGGTATTGATGAAATGATTTACTGGACAATTTACAGTGGATCAAGTGCAGTGTCCATGGATGATACATTTAAGAAAATTACCATAATGGTTTTAACCAGCCCAAATTCTATAGCTATTTTGTTTATCGAATTATTTATTTGTAATGGAAGATCTAGTAGTTCTCAGTCGATCACATGAGTTAATCATGAAGAGCACAGTTACAGTTAAATGAGGATAACTGATGTTTTGAGAGTTCACAGCACATTTTTTAGAATTTGTTAAACTTGGTTATCAGCTACAAGTTAATGAGACCCTAATCTCTCAACAATCATCTCACTTGAAAACATTACTTATATTTGCATTGTCATTCATAATGTCTAAATTCCAACTTAAAAAGACGAGCGACATCAGTTGGTCACACACAATTTCAATGGCCATGACTATTGCTGACTTATAAGAATTGCATTTGTTTAAGAAAAAGACTTTGAGACATACATGTTGTCAGTCTGTGAACGTGTTAATGATGACCTAAATCCATTGGAAAGTTACATTTTTGTAAACGTAATGTCACTTTTTTAAAGTTGTAGATGTCTCATTTTGAAGGAAACCTTCCAAATGCATTCAAACCAAGTCACCGCCAACAGACATCCTACTGATACATATATTTCCATGATCACTAGTAGAAGTAGCAGCAGAGTGTTGAACCGGTGTTGTATTGGTGTAATAGTGCCTCTCATCAGTACCAGCATGTGTGTGGTTATCCTACAACATACTGTAGATGAAGCCCCAGTATATTAGAACGGTAATTGGTTTTAGTGATCCATTAAGCCCAATTACAAAAGTCATTTTCAGTGTGAAGATGGAGGCTCAGAGTTTACATCCTAGTTAAAACTCTCAGTTTTTTTATTAAAAACGTATCTAGACTGGACAGTCTGAAACTAGTGGTGCAGTAGCAGCTGATGTTTCCAGTGTTGGAGGTTAACAGTTAATGAACTTCTGTCAGGATGAATGTAAAAATGTTGTGAAGCAAAGTTAAGTTTTTTTATGACTGTTACTACTCAAATAAATGTCAACTGACAGACATATAAACAGTATTTACCTGCTGTTGTGGTATTTTAGTTAACTATTAAACAGATATGTTTCAATATTGGTCACCACTTCTTATCTCAGCTAAAGCACCATATCAAGAACTCATTGAAAAAAAGACATTCATGCCGCACTTGGCGAAATGTTTTTAATAAATTGGCTTCTCTGGTGCAATTGGTCATTTGTTTCACTGATTTCCCAGCCAAGAGACATACTGTAAAAAGATGCTCACGCCTCCCTGCAAGTCTTACTCATGCGATTGACTATTTCAAGCAGCCGAGGACAAGGCTGCACTCATACAGTGCAAGTGGGAAGTTTATATACAGTCTATGGTGGGAAGTGGGAACTGCTAGTACAGTATAAAAAAGGTGTATTCATGTATTCTCAAGTCCAAATCGTACAGTAGCTGTTAATATTCTCACAGACTTCCAGTCCAACGAAACCGTACGCACTATTTTGCAAAATATGTAGATCTAGTGCACCGAGCTGTCCTGTCACATAAATAATCAACTGTTTCAGTGTTTTACTGTTATATGAAATCAGTTATTCACACTATTCAAACAAATTCGTATTCATGCAAACAATGTTGTATAGTGACTACCATTGAATGCTTTAGTTTTGTGAATGCAAATTGTTTTATTTTTTTCCTCAAAGATACTGAAATCACTGTTATTAATCTACAGAACACCATATTTACACATGATGATCTACTGTTATACTGTCAGTTAAAGACATACTGTGCACAATATCTGTTTGCTTTGCAAACATCCAGAAGTGAGAACACAGCAGCAATGTTATATTTGGGTAAAGTTTAAAGGAAAGCCCCTATGATCACAGGTCTAACACAGTTCACTATGATGGCTATCAGTACTTTGTATCACTGTTGGCTCATTATCAGAATATGCATCAGATTAACTAACTGTTCTAATGAATGTTGTTATGCGTCTTATGTACAAAACAAGGTTACTTTGGTTCAAGATGCCCTGTTAAATATATTCACAACCTCTGTATTCGACAGTTCACATCCTCCATGCAGTTATTGGGAAATTACTGAGCATTTAAATGTTTTCCACACATTGTTTGTGCAGTAAAATATAATCAACATATTGCCAGCATCCTGCAAATACCTTGAATCTCTAAAATGCTGTTTTTTGTTGTATTGAATTATATGAAATTACAGTTAAACCAGTGATTCAGTTTCATTATGGTATTTTGAAATAGTTTCAGTCAAAGGTTCATGAAACATTTTCTAAATGTGGAAAACCTCCATGACTGCCTTTTACGGTGATACAAGGTTTCTGCAAGATGCACGCAAACGATGTCAACTTATTTTCATATATCCAAGTGTAGCATACCTTGTACAAAGAAAATAGACATTGGCAATGAGCAACTGTAGCACAATGTTATTGAGAGCTCCATTTACCGGTCCAGCTGACGGATAAACAATGTCAGTAAAGCTACTATAGCTTTTAGCATTTTGTAATTGGTTTGTTCAACTGTCTTACCTCTTTCTTTTTAACTAAAAAGAGAAAATAAATTTGGCTGATAGAGTCTAGTAAGCAAGCAGAAAAAAAGACAGAAAAGAAAGAAGACACATCACAAAAACAGAAACTAATTTCTACAGAGGTAGTAACTTGTCTGTAGCATTTTTGGTGCTTAATAAAACTTGTTATTGCACGGCTGTGTTGAATACTCCATTCTGATTGGTCAATCACGGCGTTCTGCGGTCTGTAATTTCTCTATAACAGACCGTTGCTATGTATAGCAGACCGTTGCTATGGGCGCAGCTCTGAGGTCGGACTCTGGAGGACAGTTTTTGTGTCAAAATATTGATTTCTGAAGTAAGTAGCCGTGTAATAAGCAGGATAATGTACAGCTAGTGGGTCATTGTTGTGAAAGAATTCTTCGAAAGGGATTCTTTCACAACAATGACCGGCTCGCTGTACATTATCCTTTACTTATTGTTTATTTTTTTCCTCTTTAAATTCTGACTCCAGCTGGCTCTATTGGCTGCCCCCTTAACACCACAGCAGATGAAGTGCAGCCAAAGGACCTCTTCTGTATAATATACTACAGTTTATGGGACTTTCTGTTTTAGTGAGCTCCATCTGTAAAAAGTAACGTGTCATTATACTGTCTACATTAAAATTATTTTTAATAGCTCTGTGTCTTCTCCAGTCTTTATTTGTCCTCGATAGTTATGATGATATAACTTGACCTGGTTGATTTGTTTTTTGTTGTTGTTGGGAACCTGAAGATTAATTTGAGATGCATCTCAGCACTGTGTGTCAAATTTTTCTAGTCATTAATCAGAAATAAATATGAATTCATTTATGAACTAATTAATTTATTAAAATAAATTGTGAAAATGTATAAGGGCTTAGAACATTATGAAGGAAGTATATGATGGTCATTCACATGCTCACTTATGTCTCATAAGTTGTTTCAGCAATTTTTGGGTTGATGCCATTAGTTACACGTATTTGGTATTAAATTCAACTATTTTTTTTTACCACTCAAGAATTGATAAAATCCCTCCAAAATACCACATTAAGACACCAACACCTTGAGGAACACCATAGAAAAAGCCATGCAGTGATTTGGTCTCAAAAACTTTTGACATTTGGAGATTTCTGCAAGAATTGCATTTTTCAGCGATTGGATGGCGATTACTTCTGTTCTGGAAACTGCTCAGAAACCCCCTTATTGTCAATCTACCTGGGAAAGCCATCCATCCTCTGAATGCTCTAGGTCTCTAGTTTGTGGTTGTAGAGTTTCATGAGGCTGTGATTATCCCAGAGGTCACCACAGGTCATTTTATACAGTGAGGTCAAATTTAAAAAAATGGTCTCACTATAGGGACTAACATCATCACACATGAATACAATTGGGCTCATTGGATCCACAAGAGTCTCAGTATGCAGAAATATTCAAATACACCATTTTAGTATAGGAGGAAAAAAAAACTTTTTTATACTGCATGCATAGAACTGCATGATTTTTGCCCCAAACTGCATGTGATTATCATAAAGTGGGCATGTATGTAAAGGGGAGACTTGTAGATACCTCATTTTCATTCACATATCTTGAGGTCAGAGGTCAAGGGACCCCTTTGGGACCCCGACAAGCTAGTTTGACATGGTAACCAATGGATTCCTTGTGTTTTCTAGTTTCATATGATATCTGTATCTTCACTCTAGCTCTAAAACTGAACCTACTAGAGCCTCTGAAAGATAGGAAAGTCAGTCAGGATCAACCGCAATCCCGCGGGTCTCAGGGGGTTAACACAAATATGTATCTACATGTTTGAGTTAAGCTACACATTTAGAGAAGTAATCTTGGCCCTGATGTTCAGTGTTACTCAGTAGATGTTGACTGATTGAGAAGAAAATGCTCACATTCCAGGTCTAAGACAAATTTTCTTATGGTGCATTAAAAACCTTTTGCAAATTGTAGATGCATATTTTTTCCACTGTACGCTGTCATTGTGAATTTTGTCTATTTGACTTTGACGTATCCATCTATATTTCATAGTGTTTAAAGAATAAATAAGTGCTTTCAAGTTGCAATGACTTAGTCCAAAGCTCTGGATCAGTAAAGCAGAAAAAACTACTACAGCTCATGTTGTATACTGTAGGTTGTTCAAGTGCATTAACACATTAACACTATCAGGCTACAACCTCACATTCACATGCATTCAGTTGAAACACAGGGAGCTACACACATTGATTTCCTCATTGAAGCCTTATACAGATCTACCACTGAGAGGCTTTTCTTGAAGTCGCTGGTGCTCTCGTGTGAATCGTTCAATACATGCTTATCTGTCAAGGCCTGGATAAATATAGGAGCTGAATCGATTCAGCCAAGTGCTAATGCCTCGTGGAGTTAGTCAAACTCCATGGACAGTCTGAGGCTTGTCTTTCATGGATAAGTGATTAAATAAAAGTACAATAGCAGTAGAATAGCATGATGATGAAAGTGAACCAAGTTTTTGCTATCAAAAACAAAAGCTTTGTTTTTTTATGTGTTTGGTAGTACAGCCTTGCATTGGCATTCATTGGAATACAAATGCAGGTTTTTGGAGAAAAATTTTAAAAATTGCTCAAACACTGAAATTATGTTTGAAAATCCAAAAAGTAGCACCTTTCTTGCATTTTTTAAAATTTGCCCACTCACACATACACAATTTCATGATCAATTCAATTCTTCTTTGTTAGTCATACAGCCAATAACCAATATTGATATGTTTAGAACAATACAGATATTGACTGAGGGCGTTTTTGGATCACTTTGCTTTTTCACTTTACTTTTGCACTTCAAGTTGGACCTGTTACTGCAGATTACTCCTGTTTACAGCCGCGCTTTCTATCAGAACTTCACTTTTAACAAGCCTCTGGGAGCACAGTCATTTTCTTGAAAACGCCAGGAGACATCCTTGTTAATTAGCAAATGATGTTTCCTACCACCAGGGTGGTTCCCTCTGGAAATTAAATCGGCACAATAACCTAATTCAGTCAGACAGAGGGGCACAGCCATAGTCCTGCTGTGTGAAAAATCATGATCCTACAGCAAGGACAAAAAAAAAAAAAGCTGTGTGATTTTTCAAACATGAAATAATACAGGATTGTACTCTCCACATGAACAAACCGCCAATCCACTAGGGAAAAACAAATGCACTGGAGTAAAAAATGAAATGTGCCACAGGTTTTAATTCAGAGTGTTTTCTGGGAGAGGACAAATTCATGGCAGCTCATGGTCATTGCTACCACATGTATTTATCACTTTCTTTACATAAAGGTTTCTAAAATGTGTTGGGAAAGATTTCTTTTCAAATTGTTTAGACTGAGAAGAAGCACAAGAGTATAACTTTACATAAGGACTTTGTCTATCATCCCAGGATCCTTAACTTTTTTTAAAATCATATTTGCAATTTTCTACCCACTGCAGCTTTAAGTACAGTACATATCAGATATTTTAAGACTTTTACTCAAGTAATATTCTAAAGGGTGACTTTAACTTCTACTAAAGTCATTTTCTGGTTTATATTTGTGGCTTTCAGGTACTTCATCCACCACTGGTTATCAAGTCATCAGCTCCCGTGTGTGCCATGAAGGGCTTTCAGACACATTAAGCAGTGAATTCCGGCATCCTAGAACCATTATCCTTTCTCAGCAACGATCACACCAATGCTCATCGTCATATCCAGTAATTTCCAACCTTACCATCAATCTCACCACCAACAGGCTGATAGAACAGCTGACTCTGCTGGTTTGAAACAGACCCATTTAGAGGCTCAGGGTGGATTCATCAGCAAACAAATGACTTAATTATATGCAATTACACCATGAAATATGGATTGTGTATGACAAGTCATCTCTGCTACAGCTACAGTACCAACAAGGATGCAATTCAGGAGGTGGGACAAATGTGTAATATTATGCAATTAAATTACTTCAGTTGATTTAACTCCAGAATTCACAAGCAGTTGTACATTTCTTTCAAGCATTCACTCAAACAAACAAGTGTTTTCCATGACGGCAATACAAATGTGAGCCCGGTGCAGAGCTTCGAATGACAAGCTGTCTAGATTTCTTAGTCCCTGACGTGAAAAACTGGACTGTGACGGGATGCAGTTCATGCTACAGAGGCGTTCATCATAAGCTTACTTAAAAAACAAGTAATGACTTCCGCGCTAAATTTGAGCTATCATCCGAGATAATGAGGGACATTTCAGCATCTTACTGGAAGTTGTGTAGTTACAAGACACATATACCTGTGAGTGCAGCTATGATGCCCTTCAGTTAGATGTGCCTAGAAAGTACAAAATATATGTCACATTTTGATTTAGTATTTATCTGTGAGCTAAGATTCAGCTTCCACAGCTTCATGATTGAGTTGTTTGGCACTGGATATAATTTCTCTTCTTCCTCTGTTGCTGTCTGAGAGTCAGCGAGAGATTAAGACAAAGAAAGAGGAGTGGAGGTCTAATGTCTGTGTTTTCATGCATTCCCCCACTTGTAACTAGCAATATAATGAGCAAATACTCTAATCTACAAAACACTGTGTTATGCTGGTGTAGACTTTCTAATGAAAAAAAAAGTAAGGAATAATACAAAAATAAAATCTACAGGGAACTATGATCATTTTGAAAGGACAGAAGACATCAATGGTCATAACTTCCACTGTACTGCAGTCAAGCGAGATTGTTAATAAGGGAGCAATTCCCTTCACACAAATAGAAACCAGCAGGGCAAGAATAGGCTGTCAATGCTCCAAATTAATCCATTCTCCAAGCCAGTGCACAGTAACATAGCCCAGATCAGTGTGCCGCCACAAAAGCAAGCGAAGCAGCTTGGAGCAAAATCTGAGAGTTTCTGAAAGGAGGCACACAGAGATTAGGAATGAGCAGCTCCTCAGAGAGATGCCAACGCAGCAGACAAAGACACTAGAAGTCTTTCCTCCTGCTCGAGGAAGGAAGAAAGGTCATGTTATTTTAGGATAGGAGCTGTTTTCCCGGGTTAAAAGTCTGCGATACTCTGATTACCCTCACAGAGTCATCGCTGCAACACTCTCACTTTATAGACTTTCTAACAACTTGGGCTGACATATTTTTACTATATTAAGGGGCATATCAGGTGAATAGGGTAAAAAGAAACAACTAACACCATGAAAGTTCCCCAGTTGATCACTTACATTAAGACAATTACAAGTTTTCTCAAGATGTATTTTTAATAGTACTGTCAAAGTTAACGCTATAATAACGCGTTAAACGCACTTTTTAACGGCACTAACTTTTTCAACGCAAACGATCTTTCGGAGGTTGTAGCGGGCTCAGTTTTAGAGTGAAGATACTGGCATCAAATGAAATTAGAAAACCCAGGAATTGCTACCAACCATGTCATATTAGCTTGTTGCGAAGGAGGCTAAATAATGCTCCAAACTTACGTTAAATTTTGGCGAGGAAAAACTGTCATGGCAATTTTCAAAGGGGTCCCTTGACCTCTGACCTCAAGATACGTGAATGAAAATGGGTTCTATGGGTACCCACAAGTCTCCCCTTTACATACATGCCCACTTTATGATAATCACATGCAGTTTGGGGCAAGTCATAGTCAAGTCAGCACACTGACAGACTGACAGCTGTTGTTGCCTGTTGGGCTGCAGCTTGCCATGTTATGATTTGAGCATATTTTTTATGCTAAATGCAATACCTGTGAGGGTTTCTGGACAATATTTGTCATTGTTTTGTGTTGTTAATTGATTTCCAATAATAAATATATACATACATTTGCATAAAGCAAGCATGTTTTCCCACTCCCATGTTGATAAGAGTATTAAATACTTGGCAAATCTCCCTTTAAGCCTTCAAGGTACATGTTGAACAGACAAAAAATGTGCGATTAATTTGCGATTAATCGCGGTTAAATATTTTAATCGATTGACAGCCCTAATTTTTAAATATGCAAATAAGGCATTATCTTATGAAATATGTGCAAGTTGTATATATATCAAGAACAGAAATCTGAACATTGGATAAAGCCAGGTTCAAAATTCTTGTTTCATTTTGTTGACATATTAGAGTCGAAGGTTTTTACAGAGGGAATTTTGGATTTCTTTTTATCACTCCGTAAATCATAAAATACTGTCAACAGCCATAAAAAAATCCATTTACGCCATGTTTTTCAGAATAAAATGTACCTATAAACCAGGCTATGAATGATATATGAACAAACCCCTCAGAATATAGATAGGAATGAAACTGGGAAGTTTGGTGGATGTAAGGGCTACTGAAGTGGAGATTTCTGGCTCAGAGTGAGAAAAAAAACCCTAATTTTGAGAAAACAACCATTAAAGATATGGATTGTACAATTCCACACGTTTTGCAAGACACTACAGGGGAATAGGGTAGACACGTTAACTACATGTAGGGCTGTCAATCGAATATTTAATCGTGATTAATCGCATGATTGTCCACAGTTAATCATGATTAATCGCAAATTAATATGGAAGCAAAATAGACCAAAATCTCATAATTGACCATTGCATGAAAAACAATGTTTTTTGCCTGTAGAGTCTCCCCTTAATACGACTTGTATTATTCAATCCCACCACCAATCTTTGGTCATTGTATTCCTTCAAACTGAGCTTTTGGTTTAACCTACACCATTTCCTGCTCCATTTGTGAGGAGATCACACTGATGCCTCTCACAGAGATGACATAAACAGAAAGAAATATTTGCGGTCCACGGGGAATTCTCTGCTCCAACTTCAAGGACGGTTTGAAGAGAAACAGCGCTGCCTAGGAGGAAGGAATCCTTAACAGAGTGTCTCTGTTTCTGTTGCTTGTGTGCATGTTTTTGTTACGGAAAGACGAGACTAGATTCAGTGTCGAGGTGCAAATATCATTTTCAAGTTTTTGTCTAAACAAATCATGTATCACATCAGAGCACATTATGCACCCATCTCCTGCCCCTCCCATCTCAACAGTGTCGCTCTTTGCTTTGCTTTGCACACAATGTAAAATGCGGTGTAGAGCGGTCAACACCACACAGGCTGCTGACTTTCTCAGTGGTGCCGTTACTTGTTTGGAGCATTTGAACAAATGCCTCAAATGTATGCGATGAAGTTTATTTATGCTTAAAGGTCACATGTAACACTACAAGCTGAATGCTTTGCAAGAGAAACCATTTTCACAACCATTGGATTTTCTGTTTGAGTGACTTTTAATTCCAAAACTCGTTATCACGCTCATTTTCAGGTTCACACTTGTATTTTGGGTTTCTACTAGAACGTGTGCACATGCTTTAATATATGCATTAACGTTCAATGAATATACCTGTATTCGCCCTCTGTCTTAAACGCTCCGTTTTAGCACCGGTCTCTTTAAGACCCCCTCCTGAAAAAGCCCAGTCTGCTCTGATTGGCTCGTGAGAAAAATATGGAGCACCTTTGCAAATGTAGTTCTCAAGCTGTGGGCGATATTTTCTAATGAGCCTGTATGTGACATAGGAAATGGAGCCAAATCTGAACGGCTTGTTGAATCAAATGTTTTCTGATCTAGACAGCCCAAAAAAACTGACTTGGTTGTCTTATTTCACAGTCTGTGGGTTGGTAGACACTCTAGATTCCCAAATGTACTGTATGAGCACAAGCACTGGAAAACTGAGTTTTTCATGATATGACCCCTTTAATTAATATGAAGCTTGACTATATTTTACGGTGTCAGAAAACAATGTTAATTGAGTAGAGGTTTGTTTTAAAGGGGTCCTATTATACTTTTGCATTTTTTTCCCCTTTCCTTTAGTGTGTTATATAGTTTTTTGTGCATGTAAGAGGTCTGCAAAGTTACAAAGCCCAAAGTCCAGGCCAAACTGAGATACTCTCCCCCACAGAAACACTGCTCCTGAAACGCCTGAATCGCCTTGATTGATTGAAGGCCTTTTTTTCAGTAGTGTGATGATGTCACCAAGTAACACAATTGCATAATACCTGCCTAGAGGCTAGTTTGGCACCCCTGCAAACAAAGCTAGTAGTAAGTAAAACGTTTTTTTTTATATTAATAAATGCAAACATGTTCTAGTAGAAACCCAAAATACAAGTATGAACCAGAAAATGATTTAATGAAACAAGAGTAGTCAGTAAAGCTGAGATGGTAAGGCCACTATCTTACTTAGTAGTGACATTGCATTAGTGTTTCAAATCCTTATTAAACAGCTCAGCAAGGCTGCAATTTCGCCAGGTGGGTCATGAGTCTATAGTGACCATTTTATTTCCCAAATCTCTTCTCCAATGTGGCTTTGGGTCCCACCATCAGACATCAGCAGACGTGATTAAGTTTTCAATTAAATCGCCAGTACATCTAGCTAACATTATAACACAAGTCTCTATCAGTAAGTTCCTCAGAGGCTAGCTCAACAGCTGGAGCTTGAAACTGGGGGGAAAAAAAATTCAGATGACTCAGATACGCTGTGAAGAGCAGAGCTCTTAGTTTGACCACAGTTAATGAGGAAGTGTCATGGAAAGGGTGAGTGATGGCAGAGAGCAAGCTGATGAAATGGAAAATCAAGTTTGGTTTAATAAAGCGCACACATTTTTAAATAAGAACCTTTTGGTTCACGAGAAAATTAAAAGGGATATCAAATTATCCAAAAAATCTCTGGACTCGTGACTGGAGGAAGGCCTGTTTTATTGTAGTCTAATGGTTTATTTTTCACTTGTGTCTTACTACTACTTTCTGTCCAGCACTCTGCATACTTGTGGTTTCATCATAATCAGTACAAACAGGCAAACGGACAGATACAGATTCCTGGATGGACTAAAAGAATGGTCATATAATGCATTAATTTAATTCTCCCTGTATTATCTTGCCAGTCTCTTCCTCCTATTCAGTGAATGATGACAGTCATCCAAGTTACAGACATGGCTTGTAATTTCTCCGTCTCTTTGTCCTTTCAGACTGGCTGCACCTCTTTATCTCATTTCTTTCTTTCACATCCATTCCATAAGTGGCCTCTCACCTTTGCTTTGCCAGCCTCTCAAAAGCCCTCTGAGACCAGGTTTAGTCACAAAGTCACAACAGACACTGACCAGTACAAAGACTCCAAAAACACATTCACGAAACCTATTGCACAATTCAAATCCACTAATCAATCTAGACTCATATTGAGTTACACTAGGGATGTCGAAAACTTAACTTGCATGGCCGGTGAGTTATTTTAAGATTAAAATTATATTTGTCCAACTGACTATATTAAAACTAAAGCAGTTCTTATTGTGAATACTAGGTGTGACTATCACAATATGGACACACTCCTTTTTCTATGCAAAAGAGGCTTTGCCAGTCACAGACACTGAACATGGCAGCATTATCAAGAAAGCGAAAAAACAGATAGTGAATACAGGAAATACCAGACAGACACACTGGAAAAATTACTACTTAGTTCAAGGTGAAGTGTGTGTTTGATTTGCTAAAAATCAATCGCTGTGATAAAGGAATGTAATGACATTTGGAAACAAAACACAAGTCCTTCAAGGGGAAAGAAAGACATTTTTTTCGGGTTAGTCACACAAGGGCTAACTACGACGTGGCTCAACTTAGAGCCCAGTGTGGAAAACCATTGCAGAGGGTGACTTTATAAAGGAGTGTCTCACTAAAGTAGTCACTGTACAGTATTCTGCCCAGATAAGCAGCAAGTATTTAACAATGTCAGTCTTGCAAGGAACACAGTTGCACGACGAATCACAGATCTGAAGGATTACATTTCAGGCAAAGCATGTGCACTGACTTATTTTCTTTTCAGCTGTGTGATGAAAACACCGACACTAATGAGTGAAGTTAAGTAGTGATAAAATCATCCACTACTTACTACAGATTACTACAGATTCTAGTGTTCAGCACAAAATGCTTCACACTCACCCATTAAGAAAGTCTCTTAAAGGTGCTAAATTCCAAATTCAGAGCATATCTATGATTGAGGGATTGCCTCCACACGACTCTCAACATGGCGACGGTTGAGCCGGTGGCTAGCAGCTAATGGTGCTAACAGCACGAACAGTGCCAACAAGGGCAACAGTGCTGACAGAGCTAACAGTGTTAACCTGGGGGGGAACCGGAGGGTGGGCGTTACACTTCCACGACGACGTTGTGGGTCGGGACGGCGTTAGCTGTATCTGACGTATGACAGCAGTGCAGAGTGTCGGCAATAAGCCAAACAAACAGGGACTTATGCATGCACGGCCAGACCGGCTACGTAAACACAGCACAAAGAAGCTCAGATTACAACACACACAGAGGGAGAGCGATTTCATTCTCTGCTCAGGTAGACATTACTCCACTAAAACTTTATAACATAGCAAATAGTTGTTTGATGCTACATTAATGCTCTTAAATTTCTAATTTAGTGCGTTTAAATTAAAAGGCTCATGACCCGGGACTATATTCTCTTGTGGCTCCTGGCATGATAAGTTTGGACACCCCTGATTTACCAATTTCGAAACACCTATGACACATCAGGGGTAAATGTATTTTAAAATACAATTCAATAATTGTTGGTAAGACTGCTCAGTAAATACATACAGAAAAAGTCTGCATCATTAGGTTAATATTATGAGATATATTCTAGTCAAAAGAGGAGAATCTTTTTACTGTTACTACAACAATTCAAAACCATTAAATCTCTTTCCAAGTGATAAAACACAACACAAGCGTGTTACTGCATGCGACTAAAATATGTAGAGAAAACAATATCCCTGCACTCACAGAGAGAAGCCAGTTTCAGTAAAGCATTCTCAGTCAGGAGGGCAACATAACTGTGAAGATTACAGCCCAAATACAAATGAGATGGGATAAAGCAGCCTTAAATTTCTCCAGAGGAATACCATCACATTTGGCACTATTCAAACAGCTAAAATAGGACCCATGTTGTAAGCCAAAATGGGCTCTTCTGCAGTGAAACTACTGTTGGACTAGTTAATAATTCATTTATCCATCGTCTATGGTGAATTCTGATTGGGGAGCGACCTGATCTGAGGAAAAGTAAATCAGACAAAAAGAAGAGTGTGTCGTTAAGGCCCTTCTAACAATGTGAACATCCTCCTTCAGCTTTCAGAAGCTTTTAAAGCGTTCACCCACTCACTAGGACTCGTAAAACTGTCTTTGTTTGGGGAGCTGTAGTAGAAAAATCTGTGGCTTTGTTCAGCTGCTGAGGCTCAGTTATGAAAGATTGAAATAATGCTGAAGGGAGGACAATCTTACTGAATACAATGGCCTGTGTTGTGGTTTGTGAAGTCTCTTCACGAGTTATGAGAAAAAAAGTTCATCACCAAACAAGGAGTCGAGGACTTCAGAATAAAACCTTGTCAAAGTGATATCTGTGTGCTATAATTCATGTCTAAGAAAAGGAACTATCAAAATATTCCCCTCTTCCCAAAGGCACAACGTTATTTTCTATTATTGACCTACAGTTCTATCCACATTTATTCACTCTACTGCCCTAAATGTGGAGCAGGAGCCCTGGGCTACAGGGTTGATAACACATTACTTTCATCACCTTGCAGTGACACACATTTTTTATCTGCAAATGGGTCATTTTAGAATAAAGCGTTTTGAGGAATTGGGTTTTAATGACCTGCAACAAGAACTAAATCATCTGTATGATGTTTTCCTGCAGACTCTCTGTGCTTTAGGAGTAGGATTTGCATGTTAACCTTAAATGATTCCTCTGCAGACATAAAAGAGGATCAATAGCTTTCAATGGGCTACAGAGAAAATGCTGGTCAAACGTGTGAGAACTTGATTGTAAGGTGCTTTGTGCTGGCTGCTGCCCTTGATAGTCAGTGTCCTTCTCTATCACAAAAAATAGTTCACTGTTCAGTGTGGATGAAATGGATAGGGGGCAAAATTGACCTGGATAAAGTTAGGCAGGAAACTGACATGGAGTGGCAATGTGTATGTGTGGTGAATGTACTCATTCTTCACCAAAGAAATGTGGTATCAACTACTGTTTACAACACAATGCACAAAATTATTCTACTATCTGCATATGGACCTCAAGATCAAAACTTTTGCGAGTGGAAATTTAATGTCAGAAAATCAACTGAAGGATAATGCCACGTGTTCTTACTCCAGTTTGATGAGTCTACTAGATGTGGCTTAGTTTTCAAATTTTTCATATTTTTCTTTCCATTTTCCATTAGTTTTTCCATCAGAACGTATGAGGACATGAATACAAAAGAGACACAGCTAACATTTTTTTCCATTGAAAAGGGATAAAGAAAAATATCAGGGTTTTTTTGAAGGTTGTCACAAAGAAGATTAAGCTCAATTCTGACGAGAAGTCTTGAAAGGCAGCTACTTCGCTCTCGATTGGAGAACTGATGTGGAGCGCACAAACATGCTGGTCCACGCTCATGTGCAGTAGCCGAGTAAAGGCTCAGTTTCGGTGTGATTTAGGGAGCGATTTCCTGTTATCAAAGAGTGCCTCAAGATTCCTAAACAAACAGAATATGCAGAGCTAGAAGACGAGCAGACGCTCCTGGATTTAGTGTTCATTACACCAATCTCGGAACCCATCGTATCGTACCCGTCATATTTCTGGGGTTCTGGGCTAAATCATTGTCAGACGATAGTCGGTGGGTTCAGAAACTGCATTTCGGCCGATGCATTCTGCATCTTTTGTTTTCCACGCGGGCTGTTTTACATGCATTCAACCAAAGCCTGCTTGAACGTGATTGGTCAATACTACTTGGACTACAAACGGAAACCAGAACGCTTCCGATACCAAAATCTTGTCCCGTTGCCTCCGGGTTCTAAATGTGAACGCAGAATCTTTTTATAGAGATTAATTACAAACTATGCAGAATGAGAGTATTTATTTAAAAAAAAAAAAAAAAAAAAAAAAAGAATATAGACAAGATCATTTCTGTGCAACCCGAGCTGCAACTGCTGTCAACTAAGCTGCAACACCAGGATTTGCTCTATTTTCAAACCATGTATTCAAAACTTCAGCATCACGGCAAAGAAGCAGAGGAGCTTGACACCTCACATTACACAATGCAAATTCATAATATGTCATCAGACTTTGACAGAAGCTTTACTGACTTCGCCTCAGCTGGGCCTGCTATGTATATGCATTTCCTGTTTGGCTCAGATACATGAAGATGAGGATGACACTTCCTCCAAAATTGGATCACTCTTTCACCTGGACACAGCTGCACAGGAAAATGGAATACGCACCTTTCAAAATGACATTCAGATGAAGGTCTGAAAGGAATGGTGAGTTCTATACACAGTACTATTAAAAAGCATCTCATCATAAGAATGTAGTCTTGTACTTGTCGGCCCCTTTTTTGGGCCAACCTACCAATGAAGGTCTGCATTTTTTCACACGAAGGTTAAAACAAACAGATCCGAAAAGTACACGTCAAGAGCAGAATAAATAAATAAACCACTAATTGTGTCCTTCAGTTGAAATGGTTGTTTGTCATGCTAAGGTCATGTGACACGAATAAATGAATGACAGACCTAGAAGAGGCTATGTGTTTTCTGAGTTTCTCCTGGGATTCATCAGCTGCTTTACTTTCTTCCTCTGAATGGAATCCAGGTCTCCTCCTTCATTCCAAGCCTGGCAGCTAATTCAGACGGACTTTGGTGTTTGTTTGAGTGCATGAAGTGGCTCTCACCTGTCCTCTTCCAGCCCTCAGAAGCTGATATTGTCTGGTCTGGCCCAAGGGTATTCAGCAAAGTCAAAACTTTCATCCATGTTAGTGAATCCGCTGGGCACACCTTCACAAGACAGGGGGATAGAGAGAAAAAATTAAAGTGTTTCCATGGACGTTGAATTAAAGGAAAAAGGTTTTCCTTCCAAAATGTGTTCACTATTCGCTTGTGTAATGGAAAAACCTCTCACGAGGCTCTCATCATATGTATATATATATATATATAGGGCTGTCAAAGTTAACACTTAACTCAAATTCCTTTAACGCCACTAATTTCTTTAATGCATTAATGCAATCAATCTTTCGGAGGTTGTAGTAGGCTCAGTCTTAAAATGAGAATGACTACTGACATCATATGAAACTATAAAACCTAAGGAATCCATTGGTACCAACCATGTCGTATTAGCTTGTCGTGAAGGAGGCTAAATAACGCTCCAAACTCGCGTTCAATTTTGACGAGGAAAAACTGTCATGGCCATTTTCAAAGGGATCCCTTGACCTCTGACCTCAATATATGTGAATGAAAATGGATTCTCTGGGTACCCACGAGTCTCCCCTTTACAGACATGCCCACTTTATGATAATCACATGCAGTTTGGGGCAAGTCATAGTCAAGTCAGCACACTGACACACTGACAGCTGTTGTTGCCTGTTGGGCTGCAGTTTGCCATGTTATGATTTCAGCATATTTTTTTAAGTTAAATGCAGTACCTGTGAGGGTTTCTGGACAGTATTTGTCATTGTTTTGTCTTGTTAATTGATTTCCAGTAATAAATATATACATACCATGGCATAAAGCAAGCATATTTGCCCACTCCCATGTTGATAAGAGTATTAAATACTTGACAAATCTCCCCCTAAGGTACATTTTGAACAGATCAAAAATGTGTGATTAATTTGCGATTAATCATGATTAACTAGGGACAATCATGCGATTAAATATTTTAATCGACTGAAAACCCTAATATATAGATATCCTACATAATGGCTGAATCGTTTTCAATTATCCAATGGGAACTAGACACATAAAAGGTCAGCCTCTAAAGGATGCAGCACTGCAAACATACACTTCAGAATAAAAGTAGAAAATGTTACATTAACACTAAAAACTAACACACAACAGTCACAAAATACTATCTTAGAAATAGTTAAGATTAAAGAAAATATTAAAATCTGCTATAAAGTGCAAAAACTACAAAGCTCTTATTTCATCCCTCTCTAGGATGCAAGCTCCAAGATTGTAAATCCAGAGAGCCTCTAATGTCAGGAAACAGACAAAATAGATTTTTAAATTCTGTATTTGTAATTATCTTTTAATTCTCAAAGACACAATCATTGATGTAAATGTTAACAAATGTAAATACAAAAGCATCATCACATAAACTAAACCTTTCGAACATTATGAAAGATTAGCATCATGTTTAAACACAATACTGTATATTTCAGAAGTGTTTTTATTTTTTTAATTGTTAACCATAGATTTTCATGTTTCAGTATAAAGTACCAACCAGGATCTGGCCTCATGTGGCTCACACATCTAACGGACATTCAAAAGGCCTAATTGGCTCATCAGCTGCAATGATTTGCTCCGGTCACAATGATCACAATCAATTAAGAAACAGTGGCTGAGTTCCGGCACTTTCCAGTTGTCGAGACAAAGCCGATGGATTCTCTCTCCCGCTGGAAAGCAGCGAGTTGACTGTGAGCTCCGAGTGTTATTAATAGCCACTGCAGGGGTGTCGAGGGTCTTGGGCTGTCAAAGGGCTGAGGTAGCAGCAGGGATCAGCGCAGCGCTGAACCACCGTCACCTCGATGGGTGAAAGGCCACTGTACAACCCTGTAAAGTGGTCTTCCTCAACCAAGACGTGCTTTTCTTTGTTCATTTTTAAAATTACTGTGAAGGTGAAACAGTCCAACAATCTGCCAGTGGATGGCAGTGTTGACTGAGCCTGATGTCATTCAATACAAAGTAAAGTTGGTGTATGTGTGACGATTAAATATTCTAATTTAGCCTGTTCAGCGTACCTTACTTCACCGTGGTTGGGGAGGCTGGGTTGTTCTCACTTTAAGCCTGTAGGGACAAAGAAAACAGTTCAATTAAGCCTCTCGACTTGGTTAATAGCAGATGATAAGAGCTCCATCCTTTAATAGGGCCCACGCATCTCACTAAGAGAGGGTTATGGTTGAAGCAACAGTGCAGGGAAAAGAAAGTAATTCCTTTGGCTGTCCCTGTGCACCACTATGCACCATGTGCAACAGATGAGACCCGACAGGAGGGTCCAACATTATCATATCTAGAGGCCCACTGCACCAGCCCAGGAGCAGTAACCTGTTGCTTTATGGTTTTGTCGATTATAGACCGAGTTCATCCCGAGGTTCAGTTTACTGCATTCAGCTGCTGCTTTTATTTTTATTATCTGAGGTTCCCTTGGGATTGTGCTGTAGTGTTTGGCTGTCTTTGCTTTACACAAATACAGTAAATAATACCTCAATAGAGCTTTTTAGTACTGGTTAATCTCACAGTGTTTAATGTCTGACAAAGCTAACTGGGAAAGTTGTGTGATTTCAAAGTAGAATCAGCTCTTACCGTAAATTGTGTGCAAATATTTGGATGGCAGCCTTGACAAAAACTCAAAACAAACAAAAAAGAGATAATGTCTGAGTCATATATTACGGGGAACATATCATGATAAACTCCCTTTTCTCAGTGCTTGTGCTCATACATTTGGGTATCTGGAGCGCCTACCAACCCACACACTGTGAAATAAGACAACCCAGTCAGTTTTTTGTGGGCTGTCTAGATCAGAAAACATTTGATTCAACAAGACGTTCAGATTTGAGTGAACTCCGTTTGTAGTCACACACACAGCTGAATGGAGCACCCGTCTTTAAGGTGTAGGGTATAAATACAGCCGCAAGCTTTGGGACGAACTTCCCTCTCTCCGACGGAAACGGTCGTAACGTTTCGTAACCATGATTTTGTATCAAGCAGTGGGGATTTGCAAAGGTTCACAGTATTAGGAATAAAAAAGAATATGCAATATACAGAGAAACTAAAAATAAAACTTACTCCCATGCTTCTGTGTTGGCATTTCTTTTTTTGTAAACATCTTCTCGTTTTTAACTCTGTTTATGAGCTACTTGGTTTTTGCAACAGTCCCTGTAAATATTTATTATATATATATATATATAAAAACACTTTACAATCAAATGAACACGTCTACCGTTTTCTAGACTAGACAAGGGTAGTAGGGTATTTGATCGTAAATACAGTGTAACCTTAAGTTGTTAAATGTTAAACGTGTTCCATGACGAACACAAAATGCTGTTGCATGTGGCCAGTAAGTCGGCATCGATGCAGACTCACTGTTGGAGGGTTGTATAACCCACTTCCAGTCCACACTAATTGGTTTGGGGTGGCACCTAATATGGCGGACCCTCCAAGCGAACACGCATACGGAGTGGAAGTAGGTTCAGTAGGGATTTTTTAGGGATATTTTTCTCACAAACCAATCAGAGCAGACTGGGCTTTTTCGGGAGGGGGTCTTAAAGAGACAGGCGCTAAAACAGGTATATTCAGACAGACAGTGGGAGAAAAATAATGTGTTTTTTGAACATTAGAGAATGTAAACCTGTTCTAGTAGAAACCAAAAATACAAGTATGAACCTGAAAATGAGCATGATATGTCCCCTTTAAGCTTACTTTTAATAGGTGGTCAACTGACGAATTTTAACCTCCACCTGTTGGTTTGTTTGTTTGTTAGCATGATATCGCAAAAACTTGTTGCAGAATTATCATTAATATTAAGTTTTATGTTCAAGGCTGTGTTCTGTGTTTTGCCTGGCTGTGAGACAAATGTCCCCTTTAGGACAATAAAGTTAAGGCTGAGGTTGAAGCTAAACATGGGATAGATTATCGACCCAATCTGTGACGCAAGACTCTGACTATGTAATGTATTTGCGATGAAAACATTAAGTACACTTAAAGGTGCAGTGTGTAGGATCTGGTGGCATTCAGCGGTGAGGTTGCAGAATGCAACCAAGTGAAACTTCTCCCATGTGCCCAGCGTGTAGAAGAACTACAGTGGCTGATGCAAAAACGTGAATGTCCCTCTCTAGAGCCAGTGTTAGGTTTGACCGTTCTGGGCTACTGTAGAAACATGGCGGCCGGCTCCGTGAAGAAGACCTGCTCCCTATGTAGATATAAACGGCTCATTCTAAGGTAACGAAAACACAACAAATCTTATTTTCAGAAGAAAACATAATTATTAATATTATATTCCATTGCTGCAAATAGATCCCCCGAAATGTTACATATACGGTTCCTTTAATAAACAACACTTAAAAACCCCAAAGAATACCAGACTTCCTTGATTTCTGTGTGTGGGGTTGACGGACAATAATTAAACCTGTCTGTCAATACAAAAGAGATCCACTAAGTCACTTAAAGAGACCTTACAGCAGCAACTGAATTAATCTGGAGACCAGTTATGTTCAGTTTATGTTTTAATGGATCCTAAAAGTTTGTACTGGGCTTCTTTGGCATTTCATGTCAAGACGTCTGACATTTATTTGCAGAGCAGTAGAGCGAAGGAGACTGTATGATGGGTTTCTACACTGATCGGCATGCATCCATCAAATCTAGATTGACATCATGCCTTTCAGGCCTGTTCTCCACTGCTGAGGAAGCATAACATTTATCCAGAATTATTGGGGGAAATTATCCTTTGGGAAGCGAGGCACAGGCACAGCGGCAGGCTCTGCTGCTCACTATTAACACTCCTCTCCTCCACTCAGGAAGCCCACAGCAACTGACAAACCTGGAAACCTTTGTGTCTGATTGAGTGCCGGGGAATGAGCCAATTAGAGGTGTTTGTCAGGGGAGCAACAATCATGAAACAACTCACTATGGCAGCCATTCGCTGTGGCAATTGGTTGACTGAAGCAGCAGTAAAGAACTGTAGTGTTTTATTTCCCTGTTTGTAAAATGACTTTATATCCATTCTACGAAGCAAAAACAGCAAACTCGCTTTTCACAGTATGCCTCGTTTAAAGACATCAAGAAATATGAGAGCAACAGCTCAACAATATTGATTTCAGTATATGATCTATGTTTAAAATCATCTGCTTCACTTCTGGTCAAACTCTAGAGTATTTTAGAACGGATTCCAATGCGGCTCAGCCAATAATAATCAAGGAGCGTTCGTTTTATCCGTTTTATAATTAGCATTAAATAATCATCATTTAAAAGGCTAGGACAGCCCTTTACAGACAAAGGGCATACCAAGCTGTTGGTCCTAGATGTGACAACAGACCAGCAGTGCTCTCTACTGGCAAGACAAATACAAATTAGAATTCACCTCCATTATCTCAGAATATATTACAACTTTCTCCGGTGAAATGAGGATCGATTGGTTGGTAGGACATGTAACGCACATTAAAAAAAGGTTTCAGTGAGGACACATTAGTCTTTTCATGACACATTTCACATACCTTTAAAAATAATTATAACATGTATTTCTTTTTGGTATGTAAGTGTATTTTATCACAAGATATTCAAATGAATGCTACTGGAATACAGAAACAATCATACTTGACAATCACTGTGTGTACTGTCCAAATGTGTGCCACATTTATTATTCAATATAAATCTGTCAATTAGACATGATTTACACATGATTTAAACTTAAACGCCAAAGGAATCCAGACATACATCTCAATTAGTCTGTGTAGGATTACTTAAAGGAGCAGTGTGTAGGATCCGGCGGTATCTAGTGGAGAGGTTGCAGATTGCAACCAACTGAAGCCTCTTCCGCGTGCCAAGCGTGTAAAAGAGCTACGGTGGCCGACGCAAAAACGCGAATGGCCCTCTCTAGAGCCAGTTGTTGTAAGAGTAGCGTAGGACATTTGGAGCAGAGGTGGGAAGTGAGTGGGGAAGCAAGAGAGAGAGAGAGAGAGCGGCGGCGACGGTAACGTTATTGACCCCGGCCCAAGCAGGGAAAGTTAACAGTGTTTGGTTTGTCCGTTCTGGGCTACTAGAAACATGGTGGTGTAACATGGCGAACTCAATGAAGAGGACCCACTCCCTATGTAGATATAAACGGCTCATTCTACGGTAACAAAAACACAACAATTCTTATTTACAGGTGATTATACACTGAAGAAAACATACTTATTAATATTATATTCCATTTCTGCCAATAGATCCCCCTAATTGTTACACACTGGTCCTTTAAATAAAAAAAAAACTGTTATCACTCCAATATAAAATCAAAATAATGCATTTGCCACTATACAGTAAATCTACTGAGTGCAATCTTAGCCAACTACAGGAGGTACAGTACAGTTACACCACATACCCTGCCTACCTGATAACGTTTTGCCTACTTATTCACTGCAGAAGAGGACCAGATTTCAGTGACAGAGATTACAAACTTAGAGGATATATTCAACATGATAATTTTGTTTTATGAATCCAGTGTTGGCAAGTCAATCAATAGAATTCATGTGCAAGCACACAGTGTTATCTGGATTTGGTTGTCCTTTAGAGCATGACCAGTTCATGGTTGTCTAAAAGAACTCAGATACCAAGAAAAAGAGTAAACAGAAAGTTAGTCATTACAATCATAGATGTGATTAGGAAATGGACTTCTGGAACTGACCTCATCCTGCATTGTCAAATAAGTGAATGAAACTGAAATGGCACTGGCATTACTGTTTTTATGAACATACAGTTGATTTTATTCAAATATAACAAGGAGGTATAGCAAGGGGGATGGTTAATCAATATTGAATATGAGGTAAACAATACACGTGTACAGGCATACATGTACACAAGTTTGAGTTAAGAAGTGAAATACAATATCTCCTCATATTACCCCTCGTCAATTGAGCCTGTTAAAAGGTAAATTATAAGAAAAAAATTGAGTCAAAGGTCTAGTGCGCTGGGTCCATCTTATCATATCTGTATATCAGCTAAAATCTACAGCAAACGCACTCAGTGGCAGGAGGACCCTGACTTTAGTAAATACCAAAGGCCACTTACTGTACACTGAATCCCTTATTAGGTTGACAATACAGTAAGTGTAAGAATAATTGAGGTACATGTACATATAATTCATTAGAATCCTAATTAAGTATGGTTAACAGCTTACTGAGGCAAAGGAGAGTATATCCTCATTTTACAGACTTCATAACAGTATAATCATTAAGGACAAGAGATTATTGCATTGAAATTATCAAAGTTGATGTTGGTGGAAAACAAAATACGAGCCTCTGAGAAAAAAGGTCAGTAGGCCCCGCATGAAAAATGACAAAATTCAACACAAGTCTAATGGACATGAATGGGTTAATACATATTCAGTGCAGCTGACTTTAAAAAAAAAAAGCTTTGGGGGCTTGGCAGACTTTCCATTCAGCATACAAACAATTGCACAAGGTTCAGTCATTCAGTATTTCACAGCCTGTCCGCCTTAAATCAAGACCCCTCATATTTGAAGGTAAGCAATAGCATGTAGGCCTTACAGCATCAAAACATTTCAATTTAAAAATGTCTGAATTCTGTAGTGAATTTACTGAGAATTTATATTTTAATGTTAATATTCTATCCACAGCTGGTATGCAAACCATTGTGCTGTTGGTGTTGTGGATACTGGGAACATCCCTGGTGTTGCCAGACCCCGACACGGCTGGAGAGAAAGTGGCCGAAGAGCCTATTCCATGTTCTAAGGGATGCACCTGTATGCATGATGACTACAGCCTGGAGCTCAACATGTACTGCAGTGCTCGGAACTTCACGCAAGTCCCATCCGACATGCCCCCCTCCAGTCACTCCCTTTGGCTGGATGGCAACCTGTTCACCTCCCTCCCAGCAGCGTCTTTTAAGGATCTTTCAAACCTGGACTTTTTGAATCTGCAGAGTGGCGAGCTGGTGACACTTGACCCTCAGGCTTTCAAAGGACTCAGGTCGCTAGCACACCTTCACCTTGAGCGAAATCGCCTCCGGGTTTTACCAGGTACAATCTTCCAGAATACACCTAACCTCGCTTCACTTAGTCTGCATAACAACCAACTCGCTCGTATTGAGGAAAGACTGTTTGCAGGACTCTCAAATACGTGGCTTCTCAACCTAGGGTGGAACTCATTAGCAGTTTTACCTGAGGCAGTTTTCCATGAACTGCAAGGTCTACGGGAGCTCATTCTCGCTGGCAACAGGCTCGCTTACTTGCAGCCACAGCTTTTCCAAAACCTTGCTGAGCTTAAAGAGTTGGATCTGACTGGAAATCACCTCAAGGTCATCAAAGCTAATGTGTTTGTTAAACTCACTAAACTGCAAAAGCTTTACCTGGCCCAGAATCAGATTGTGACAGTGGTACCCAGAGCCTTTGTAGGCATGAAGTCACTAAGATGGATGGATCTCACAAACAACAAACTGACGTCTCTCCATGACGACACTTTCGTGGGCCTGCTCAGTCTCCATGTACTGCGTCTTTCCAACAACTCAATCACTGGAATTAGGCCCAGGACTTTCCGTGATCTGCAGTACTTAGAAGAGCTACGACTGAGCCACAACAAGATCCGAGCCCTGGGGGAAAGGATCTTCGAAGGGCTTGGTCATCTGGAGGTCCTAGAGCTAGAGCACAACCAAGTCCAGGAGGCACAAGCGGGTAGTTTCACTGGGCTCTCTCATGTGGCTGTCATCAACCTGTCTGGAAGCTGCTTCAACAGTCTGCCAGACCAAATGTTCAAAGGTCTGCCAAAGCTTCACAGCCTTCACCTGGACAGAGGTTGCCTAGCAAGAGTCACAACTCAAGCCTTCACTGGACTCTCTGGTTTACGAAGGCTGTTCTTGCAGCACAACAACATTTCTGTGGTGGAACGCCAGAGCTTTGTGGACCTGGTGGGCCTTTTGGGACTGGACTTGAGTTTCAACAAGTTGGAGGTTCTCACAACCCATACATTCTCCGGCCTGAAGAATTTGGAGTACTTGCTTTTGTCACACAACGAATGTCGACAATTTTTGCAGAATGGCACAAAGCAGCTACTCCCAAGGCTACGCTATCTGGACCTGAGAGCTAATAGTTTGACCAGCATGGTACCTGATTTTCCCGAGAGCATGGAAAAACTTTTGCTGTCTGGAAACCGGTGGAAATGTGATTGCAGTGCCCTCCCACTCAGAAACTACAGCTTGAGGAATCCGTTGGTGATACCTCGGCAAGTGGAGACCCACGCGGAGGGTGAAGAGCCCGACACAACTATCACCATATACAACAACATTACATGCACCGGTCCACCACGTCTAGCTGGTCAGGACCTGCGGGATATTGACACTGACTCTGAAAGCTGCTAGACAAACACACACAGATCTGTTTAGGGAATTGGTTGGTGTTATCTGTAATACTTTCAACAATATACATTCATTCAGTTTCTGATTTCAAGATTTTAATTGTAATACCAATGCATGATTCAGGTTCATGTTTCACATTTGCTCTTTACAGATAAATGGTTGTCATATGTAGCCTTTAAAATAAAATGGTTCAAAAATATTTTAGAGATGCTATTCGGGCTGCAACTAATGATTATTTTCATTGTCGATTAATCTGTCTATTATTTTCTCGATTAACCGATGAGTTGTTTGGGTTATAAAATGTCGGAAAAGGTGAAAAATGTCGATCAGTGTTTCCCAAAGCCCAAGATGACGTCCTCAAATGTCTTGTTTTGTCCACAGCTCAAAGATATTCAGTTTACTGTCATAGAGGAGTAAAGAAACCAGAAAATATTCACATTTAAGAAGCTGGAATGAGACAATTTTGACTTTTTTTTTTTTCTTAAAAAATTACTATTATCAAAATAGTTGGCGATTAATTTAATAGTTGACAACTAATCGATTAATTGTTGCAGCTCTAGATGCTATGAACTTTTTTCAATGAAAAGACAAATCAACGATGTCTTTTGCTTCAACTTAATTCATCTACAGTTGGTAAATTGTCACCTCTCTGCAGAAAAAAAGGAGACTTTGATGGAATTTTCCTCAATCCACTTAATAACTATATAACTTAGTTTATATTGATATTGGAGAGTAAGATGGACTACATAGACCTGAGTTGCACCACTTTGGGATCAGGTTACCGGGTGGATGAAAAACCATGGCTAAGGCCTGTCATTTGAAATGAAAAGTGTATTTCTGAGAGCCCCCATACACCTTATGCAAAACCGAAATGGCATTTTAGTTTAACCCATTAAGCTACAGTATAAATCACAATTTAGTTAATCATTTATGTGACTGGGCTGGTTGAACAAACGTTTGGAAAAAAAATTACAGGAAGGAGGAAAATATCTGTACAGCTCAGACACTAAAATGTCCTCAAGATGTGTGTATGACTTGATGTAACGTTAGTAAGGATCCATGTTTGTCACTTTAACAGTTGGGAAATTAAATTAAAAAGCGCAATAACTGTTTTTAAACGTGTATGCCTTCACTTTCTTTTCGAAATGAATGTCCACAGAAATTGAATTAGCTAAATCACAGTAGCCTCTACACACACACACACACACACACACACACCTAGCTACTACTGATTTACACACAGCACAATAAATAGCAACGTTTCACGGAAAAAAATGATGTAACAAATACAATGCCATGAGTACTTGGATATGAACAGAATATGTATAACGTTACCTTTCAAATTCAGTCAAACAGTTGCCTCGTCACGGTCGATGCAGCACTTGCACAATAGCTAGCTAGCTTGTTAAACACTATCTAATGTTAGCCAGAGAATTCAATCTGCATTTCAACAACCCAGAACGCTAGCATATGCACACACTTGACCTTACTGTGGTCTATACACTATATTTGTGCAGTCTGCTGAGTTTAAACCTAACGTTACATCCAACAACATGTCTCTCTCTCAAAGTGTGTGGGCTAATCGCTTGTTCAGATGTAAAACACGGTTCCTGTGTTGTTTTTTTTATTAAGTTAGTTTGTTAGTTGCGATATTTCTGGCAGCACCTGAAGGCAACATTGTTGTCGAGGCACACGTGCACAGAGAAAGCTTTCCGTTGCCATGGTAACTCAGGAGCCTCAAGTTATGCGGCACATAAACGGTAACGTTGAAGGAAAAACTCCTTTTTATTTTATCGCCAGTAATGAATCAGCTGAATCATTCGTCGTGTTGGGATTCAATCCTGGAGAAGGTGAAACCACATATACCGACCATCGACTTCGATTCTTCATCAGTACGTTGTTTTTTTATTCCTGAAAATGTGTTAACGACTGCTAGCTAACAGACAAAAACATGTAACGTTACCTTTATTTACAACTTCAAATTGTAACACCAAAATAATGGTTCCCCTTACGTTTCAGTCCGAGAATGAAGAGATTGTCACTGTGTATGAAAGACCAGCTGGCCTGATGGTCCCTGACCTTTTTTCAATGGATGATGATGAGATAGAGGTTAGTTATAAGTTATAAATTAGTTTCATGAGTGTTAATCGTAGTAATGTCAGGACCCCCAAACAAACATAATCGCTGATATTTGTGTGTGTTTTCTGCATCAGGAGCTGTTGAAACCTGTAGCTCAGACATGCTGGACAGAAGAGAGTGTGGAGTTGGATGATGATGAAATTGCAGAAGGCTCTACTGTTACTCAGTGGGTTACACAAAACTGTGATGCTGATGTTGAGGTGGGTTATATTGATCTACAGCCACTGTTCACACACCAGTGTATCATGGCGTAGGCCTGCACTAATAAATATGCAACCTGTCCTTTCCTATTTCACCATTAAAGGCTTGTGAGAGAGGTATTGTGGAGTTGAACAGAGCCAAGCTGGATGACTCTATAAAACCAAATGTGGACAGTACAAAATCTGATGAGGGGTTTCCTGTTCTCTCATTTGCGGTGAGTTTGGGAAAGTACTAAAGGTTAGAAATAGTTATAGTATGCAGTTAAATATATATATATATATATATATATATATAGGTGTTATAGCTTCTTATTGGGGTCGTCAATCGACTAAAATATTTAATTGCATGATTGTCCATAGTTAAACACGATTAATTTCAACTTTCAAAAAATAATATTGGTTTTGTTACACACCAACATTCAGAGGCTTGACCAGTGGGATTTGGATGATGTCCTCCAAAATCTGAAAGCGGATATGCTGCCTCTGCGACAACGCGTGTCAGTTGAACCTTCGAAAACACGTGCAGGTAAGTCATTATAACACACATCCCTGTAGCTATAGCGAACAATTAAGGGTTTAAGGGTGATTATGGGAGGGAATTTACTATCTTGTGTTATAGCTTCAACCCAATTTTTCTCCACAGATGGTCACAGGGACAGGTCCCAGGGGGATATAATGGAGAGACTAGTTGCTTACTGTAACAGCCAGTCATCTAAGTCTGCGTCGGAGCCTGTGAAAAGTCCAAACCACATCAGGTAAGTCATATCACTGCTAACGTTATGTGACCAAACTTGTAAGATCGTGATAATAATCACCCGTTTCATGCAGACAGAACAATGTGTGGAACAAACCATCAGAGAGGATGGAGGCCGAGCTGCAGCTGAGCCAGCAGGAATGCCCCACTGTTTATATTGACCTTCGCTGCCCCGATCCTTCAATAAAACCACAGAGAACATCCCCAAATCTTTCATCAGAGGCACCAGCCAAACTCAACACTCACCAGGAAACACCACCCGCAAAGAAAGCCAATCTTAAAGTGCATGCTGGATCACGGACGGGGGACAGGTAAATATATCCTGCATTAGAAGCATTTGTCACGCTTCAGTCCGGCACATTTTGTTTCAGTTCATATTGTGATTTCTCTGCTTCCAGGGAAGTGAGTGGCAAGAGTATGTTGCTTATGAAAATCAGGGAGATGAATAGAAATGGGAATAAATATCCCAGTAAATATACAGATCCTTCATATTCGGTGCCAGGGAACGAAGCAGAAGAACTGAAAGAGACGCCTGTAGAGTCTACATGTAGCCATGAGTCACACCATCTGTGTGGAAATAAACAACCTTCACATGTACAGTTTGAGTACAGAAACCCGAAAGTGGAAAGCCCACCAACAACTCAGCAAAGTACAATCAGAGAACCAAATCATCGGGGGTACTGTATGCATTTTTTCTTTACTCATTCAGCGCATCATCGAGGAAGAAACAAGTATTTTAACCACGGCAATGCTTTTGTTAGAGACCAACAGAGACAACAAGTTAAGCAGACATTACAACACGAACAACACCAGCAGATTCTTAAGCAACTGGAAATACTCTGTCCACCCAAATCTGTCGATCAGAAGCAGCCAGCTGCTGAAAGGACGGACGTTCTTTATGATTTTGTGAGTGCCACAAAACTCTAAAATTTACAGTACTTATATAAAAAAAATGGCCTACATTTATTATGACTTGTTTTTCAGGAAGCATCTCATCTGCAGTCAATCAGTACACTACCAGCAGATATTGAGAGTAAGGGGCGTATGCTGCTGATCCTCGACCTCTCCAGTCCCGGCGTGGTTGGAGCTAGAGCTCATGGGAGGAGAAAACATCTGAATCCAGCTGCAACCAAATCACACATCTACAACACTTTAGTGGCTTGGTTTCTGTCTTTGGTTAGTGGGCAGCGGCTTCTCTCTCCTGATGTGTGTCAGCTAGGGCTGTCAAAGTTATCGCCATAATAACGTGTTAACGCAAATTTGTTTTAACGCCACTAATTTCTTCAACGCATTAGCGCATTCGATCTTTCGGAGGTTGTGGCGGGCTCAGTTTTAAAGCTAGAGTTAAGATACTGCACCACATGAAACTAGACGACTCCTACTGGAATCCATTGGTACCAACCACTTCATACTAGTTTGTCGCGAAGGAGGCTAAATAACGCTCCAAACTTATGCTAAAGGAAAGGAAGGAAAAACTGTCATGGCTATTTTCAGAGGAGTCCCTTGACCTCTGACCTCAAGATATGTGAATGAAAATGGGTTCTATGGGTACCCACGAGTCTCCCCTTTACAGACATGGCCACTTTATGATAATCACATGCAGTTTGGGGCAAGTCATAGTCAAGTCAGCACACTGACACTGACAGCTGTTGTTGCCTGTTGGGCTGCAGTTTGCCATGTTATGATTTGAGCATATTTTTTATGCTAAATGCAGTACCTGTGAGGATTTCTGGACAATATTTGTCATTGTTGATAAGCATATTAAATACTTGAGAAATCTCCCTTTAAGGTAGATTTTGAACAGATAAAATTGTGCTAATGTGCTGTGTTAATTTGTGATTAATCACGATTAACTAAGGACAATCATGCGATTAATCGCAATTAAATATTTTAATCGATTGACAGCACTAGTGCTACCTTGTTATACGTAAAGCTGAATTCATGCTCCATGTAAGGATCACTTGTTTATGTGTGTATCAGGTTGGCCCAGAGCCACGCCATGATGAAGACGAGGTTGGTGCAAAGGTCCCATTCTGGGTTGCAGGACTTCAGCAGCTGTGGACAGAGGATGGACTGGCTTTGCACGTTTTGGCTGTGGCTCGTCACTCTTATACACCAAGGGTGAATAGCAAAAAAAAAAACTTACTCTGTAGACTTTCAAATGTCTGTGCTGATGCTGTTCTTTTTTCTTTGTTTCGTAGAAACGGGACGTAGACATCCACATACCTTTCTATAAGCACGTGTGCAGGTTCCTCTCTGAGACCTCGCTCACTCTAATCGCCCGATGGCTTCCTCAGCTCAAAAACCTGCTGGACCGACAAGCCTATGCCTCACCCATCCATCTGCCCTCTTCCTGTTTGAATTGTTTCATCTCCACCACCTCCAACAAAAAGGTGCTTTTCTTCAGAGAGTGTGAGTGATTTAATATCATTTTCAAGCACTCTTCTGTTGACTATATTCTGTCCCCTTGGCTTTGTATTTCAGGTTATAGATGGGACATTTGGTCTCAATCCGGGGTTTTACTGGCAGACTGTGGAAACTCAGGGGCGTGTTTGTAAGGGGAGAGAGACCACACGAGAGCTGCACACGGAGGTGAGCATGATGTCCTTCGGAAGAAGCACTGAATCAGAGGCAGTAAAGGTGGAATAACTGAGTATTCGCTGCTCTCATTTTTGTGTTGCAGGTATCAGTTGCTCTGGGGCGCAAAGCTTTCCTCCTACATCCCCTCCTAACACACCACACCCTCCAGTTTGTTCTCGACTCAGGACTCGATGTGTGCGGTCTGCGGCTCCTTTATCCACCACAGGAGCTCCTGAGTGACAGTGCTGGTAGGACATAACTAAATCCGTCTGGTCATAAAATAACTCTCCTTCTGGCTCCGTGGTCTGGTGTGCGTCCCGGATCCAACTGTGGCCTTTGTCAGTGTCTTCACTGAATTGAAATATTCTTTAAAAACTCTCCCTCTGATTCATAGGTGCAGCACCAGTAATCCAGAGAACCGATGACACCTGCCAGCCCGTTCTTGCTCTTGCCATTCGGGGCCTTCGTGCCCACTCAGCGTTGAAAGATTTAACTAGTTCCTTAGATCCTCTGATGCTCAGAGAGACAGATCTGAACCCTCTCAAGCCTCCACTCCTCTTCTCCCCCCGACCGGCCAGTCAGGTCCACGGGGATCTGTGCTTGTGGTTTTCAGGAAGACTTCGAGGAGGAAGTGCACAGATTCACAACCGACATCTGAATAGGTTTGTTGTCAAAACGTCATTCGATAGTGTGATATTTTAAAATTTATTTTTTAATTTATTTTTTAATTTATTTTTTAATTTATTATTTCTCAATTCATCATCAGACTTTTCTGACCAATTGTGAGAGGAATTTAAAAACACAAAAGGAGGAAGGACCTAATCAGGGTTAGCTATTTAATATTAACTGTGGATAAACAAAGATTGCTTTTACATTTTTTTTTTTAGTTTTGTTTTTCAAAAATGGTGCGAATGATGCCAATCAAAATCTTCATGTCCAAAGCAGTTGAAAACTGACACCTTTCAAGAAGCTAATATACCTACAGGCAATTGATAAAATACTGTGAATCTCCTGAAATTGATGTTAAAGACTTATTATATCTTCAGCAGGACGTTCTATAGCTGAAATTCCTTAAAGCCAAGAGGGTTTAAGTATATACTGAAGCATAGTCCCATTATTACTGTTTTTTAATTCTAATAGTTTTGTAATCAGTCCCCTTCATTTTTGTTTGTAGAGTTGTACATCTGGATGACAGCGTGGAGGGCAGCCTGTGGAATTTAAGTAGATCATCTTCCTTTCTGTGTGCGACAACGAAAGGTACTGCAACTCAACAAGGAGCCAAAACTGTCAAAAGAGGGAAAACTGGCCTCTGTCCACATTTCATTTTCAGCTTTCATCTTTACTGTCCTCAGGGAAATTTTGTTTGCAACAAGGATCAAAGATTTTTACTTGAGTGGAGCCGCTAATCCTTCTCTCTCCCCTCCGCATAGCTGACTTGCTCCTGGTGGTGTCGCCCGCCGTGCCTCCATGTTGCTACGGCCAATTGCTGGCTGTTTGTGAACGCAGAGGCTTCAGTCTGTTGGGGCTGCAGAGGCTGCAGCTTCAGAACAATGAAGCTGCAGTCCTCGGACTCTCCAACCAGCAGGTACAATAACAGTCTGTAGAATAGAAGGATGAGATTTTATTAAACCTCATGGCAAAGGTCAATAATTGATGTACACTATTTGCTTTGCAGGGAATTTCACTATTTACTGGAGACACTTGTAGAGGTGGAAAGACAATGGTCATTATATTATTGGACACTCTAATTAAGACCTTTCTATGTGATCTTTGCAGCAAGTGTGCCTCTAACTGTGGGCCAAATTTCCAGTTGTTTGGGTTCTAAGGAAACACCGATTTCTCCTTGTATTTCTGTATTTATTATTTTTTCTCTAGGCACTCGTGTTCTGCACTCCACATGCTGTGACCCTGGATCGAGGACAGCTGGAGCTGCCCTCTCACTGTCTGGTGTTGTTACTGAGGAAAGAAAATGCAGTGCACAACAGTGTTAGTCTGCCCGCAGGTCTGAATTACATCTCAAATTATATCTACAGCATAATTCATCTCCATAAATTATACCAAAAGTAAACATTTGTACGGAAGCCCTGAGAGGCAAGTGAGAAAAAAATTCTGGTGATCCATTTTTTAAGTCTGATCTAAATTGTTTTCTCCCCTGTGTTTATGACTTAAGAACAGGTGAAAAAATGTATTGCCAGGATAATCTTTCCTTTTTTTCATCTGTGAAAAGTTTTGTGAAATTTTTTGGTCAGGATAATTTTTTGAAGTGTTTTCCTTAATGTAATACTCATTTCAACCACAAGAGGCTGAAGGACGAAAACATGAATGCCTTTAGTCCTATTTAGAACATTGGGTAGGGGTGCGCTCCAGCCTCTTGTGGCCGAAATTAGTATTACAACAACAAACACTCGAGGCCCCTGACACACCAAGCCGACGGTTGGGACAGATTGGGGCCGTCGGTGAGCCTCTGTCGGCCTAGTTTTTACGGTGTGTCCAGCACCGTTGGCTCTAGTCTGCCCGTGACGGAGACTTTTCGGCCGATGCAGAATGTAGTATAGGCGGCGGAGCTCGTCGGTGAGAGAAATCACTCTCTTTGGCTGTTCAGCTTAAACGAATCAGTGCACGAGAAGAGAAGCATGTACGTATCAACGGCTTGTATATCCACAGTCCTCGGTCTTCTTGTTTCCCTTTTTGAATGACGCATACAGACTACCGCCGCCAGGCTGGTATCGACGTGAGGCGACGCAACAGTCGGCCTTCATCGCCGCTAGTTCTTTGATGTCGGCTTGGTGTGTCTGGGCCTTTAGAAAAATGATCCTGACAAAAAAAAAAAAAAAAAAAAATTTCAGTTGTTTTCACAGATGAAAAAAAAATGTCAGTAACTTCTTAAGTCAGCCTTAAGTCAAAAACACATGAGAGAAAACTATTTAGATCAGACTTAGAAAATGGATCAGCAGAATATTTATTTGCCTCTCAGGGCTTCTGTACATTTGGGTGTAATAATGTGAAAAGTCTGCATTACCAAGTTTCTTTGTCAATAAAATAACCATGCGGTTGCTATATTTTTTCAGCACTAATGAGAGAGTTCAAGGCACAAAGGCTTCTGGGTTGCATCCACTCCATACTTGATGGTGTTCACACAGTACAGCCAAGCTTCTGTTTCCACACTGTACCTTACAACAGTAACCTACTCCACACCTTTGGTAAGCACTGTGTGTTCAGTGTCCGTAAAGTAGTAGATGCTCCTCTGCTGTTTCCCTTCATGTGTATTTTCTTTTTAGTTAGGTGTATGTGGGCCGTGCCAGATCCTTCCAGTGTGATCCTGTCCCATCGGAAGTGTTCATCCAACTCCGACGTGGAGCAGGTGGCGATTTTGACCTTGAGTGGGAAGGACATGAGCCAAGGCCTGAGCCTCCTACACAGAGTGCTGACAGAAGAGCCAGAAGGTGGGTGAAGTTCAACTGTATTTGAGCACAGCCTGTCCTGGCTTCTGGAACTGGAGGTGGCAGTAAACAAACAAGATACAGTACATTAGCAAATACACATAGCAGCCTACACAGTTGACCGCATGAACTGATTAGTGAGTATAATATTTAATCAGATTTCTCTTAATTTACCCTCCTCGACTTGCAGGATTCAAGCTGCTTGGCCTGAAGTGGCTGCCTGCGTTGACTCGACTTCAAGCTCAGGAACTGAGTCCATACGAGGTGGGGGAGCAGCTCTGTCAGGACAGCCTGGACAATCTCATGTCCTCTCCTGCCCTGGTGTGCGCTCTTAAACGGGTGGATGCTTTGGCTTCACTGAGGAAGCTCCTACCACACGATTACCCCGCTAACCTCAGTGTCCTGATGTCACCCACGCCTGAAGTGGCTTCCAGACAAGCCTCCCTCTTCTTCTTTGAGCACGAGATGATTCCTGGTAGGTTTGTTGAGTGCTGTATAAAACATGACATCAAACAGAACATCAGATACCATGTCTAAAATCAAATCTCTAGAGGGATGCTCCAGTTTGAAGTATTTGAGCCTATCACAACATTTAAGGAGAATTAAAGGAACAGTATCTTGAACAGACAGAAAGAGTTTAAAATAGATAACAGCAGTCCAAATGAAAAGCATTGGAGCCGTGGCCCGTCCGCTCCTCCGGTGTGACTGATACGTTTTCACAATTTGAGGGTTACCTTCAAGACACGACCGCGTTAGCCTCTGGCCAGCAGCAGAAGTCGGAATCATCTTTTCAGGTCGGGTAGAATCCTCCAGTTTGTTGGCTTGCTTCCATGTCTGCAGAAGGCATATGTGGCCGAAAATGGGCAGTGGACGAGATCACACCTGCCAAAACAAAAACAGACGTTCCAGACCGTAATGGAAATTTCAAAGGAGAGCATACTGGCTGTTGCATTGTTGTCAGAGAAGCCAGTATTTCAATTTAGCATGTTTCCTTAATCTCTGATGACATATCACGGTCATTTTATGATTTATTACAGTAAATATATGACATATTGGTCCTTTAAGGGGAAATAAGCAGATAGTCTGGTGCGTGTATGCCGGGAAAAGGCTCATCACCCCACTTCTATCCTCTACAGACCACAGCGTACACCCAGTTCGGAAGTTACCTCCCCAAAACTGCAGTACAAAAGGTTTGTGCATTTTGTAATTCGCCAGAGGAGCATTTTTCTTTTCTCATAGGCTCAAGACAGCACAATCAGTATATAAGATCTGTATGTCTTTACATTAGAAAATCAGATTAAATGCAGCAAGTCATGAGTGGGATTTTTGAACTTTTTACTTTCCCGTTCAGATCCACAGATGCTGCTCACCGTGTGCCTGTTCAAGCCAACGATCTGGAAAGACGCTGTGGCTGAAATTGTCCACAAACTCCAGCAGAGAGGCCTCACGTTGGTGGGCCTGCATGTCGTGACCCTGGACAACAGCTCTGCTGCCTCACTACTGCCTTCAGAGAGTGTAACTGATTATCTATCAGAAAAAATACGCTTTCCTTTCATTCGAAAACATAATCCTTGATAATTGATAGTGTGATAATTGTTGTGTGCAGGACGCCTCAGACTTGGAGGCCCATGTGGAGTACTTGTGCTCTGGCTCCTCACTGGCTCTCTGCCTCCAGGGGGAGGATGCTGTGAAGAGGCTGCTGGATGTGCTGCACCAAGAGGACTCATCCCTGTGGACCCATTATGGCGCGGCTCATTCATACAATGGCATCTATGGTCAGTGTGTACTGGTAAACACTCGAGAACCGGATTGCTGTGTATGCTACGGTATTAGTGCATTATGTAAACAACTTGCGCTGCCTTACTGTATGTTTTAAATGTCTGTAACCAATGTTATAGGATCAAGATCATATCAGAAAGCAATTCAGGATGTGAGGAGGTTTTTTCCAGAGGGACTCTGCTGTACTGAGACCAGCACAATGAGACAGGAGCAGGTATGCATGTCACACACAGGACTCAGTACTTGGTTTGCGCTTTCGACCGATAAAAGAAAGACATTTTGTGCCTGGTTTCTTGTTTCAGATACTCAGCATGCGCTCAGACCCGTTAGCCTCTTTGGAGCGTGAACAGAGCTGCACACTGGCCCCTGTAGACCAGGAAACTATGTCACCTTCAATGGCATCAGGACCAAATAGAGGTTTGGACTACTGGTCTGGTTTTATTCTGATAAACAGATTAAATTAGATGAGAACTTTTGTTAAGAGCAATGCCGTAAACTATGCAGAACGAGGCTATGCCCTATGTTCGGGCATGTTTTCCTGACTACTGTCATCACATTTAACTCACTTTAAAGTCAAAGCATTGAACATCGCATGGTTCAATCATTTATGAAAGCAAAATGGGTACCGGTAAATTATTTAATCATTTATTGTGACTTTGGCAGCGACTCCTCTGGAATGGATGTTGAAATACGACTCTGTTCCAGATGACCTTTGTAAACCTTGTCACAAATGACCTGTTTTGCTTGTTTATTGGTACCAGGGATACTCGGTGCTCTCTGGCAGACAACCTGTCTGCTGATACCCTTAAATGCTCCACCTCTCAGCCTAGTGCCACCCCAGCTGGACGTGCTGGAGCAGCTGCTGAGGTTAGGCTGCCATCTGGTGGCAGGGAGGATGAGCACACTGGATAACGAGCAGAGGACACACATCGCTGAGACACTGACGGTGACATCAAGAGGAGATGAAAGAGTGAGGAGGATTGGCTAAGTTGGCTTACTTTCTTATATACGGAGCAATCAGCAGTTGATTTTCCCTGGTCTCTTGTTTCCCTCAAAAGATGGCTCATCTTTACATGGCGCCCTGTCTCATCATGGCTCTGCAAGGGAAAGCGGTTGCGACCGGCTTTAACTTGATCCTTGAAAGGTATAGGAGAAGACAACTCAAACCATACATGGAGCATACATGGAGAATATTTATATATTAATGACTTCTCCCTGTGCCTTTCATTGTTACACTAGCATTTACAAGGAGAGGTCAGACCTAGAAAAAGTGGGGAAAATGATTATCTACCCAGAGAGTCAGAACGAGGTAAATTCTGAAGATTATTCATCCTTTTCTTTATTTATTCTTAATAGATTAACATGGTAACACTTCATTTTACAGGTCCACAAATTTCATGGTAATTAGGTGATAATTAGCAAGTAACCTATTTGAAATTTCTTTGGAATTACTGCCAAATCACGCCAATATTTACCTCCAAATTTGTCTAAAATGACTTTATTATAAACATTATTTAATAATGATATGCTAACATAGCATTTAATGGTTAAAATAGGGCCCTTAGGCTTGAGAAATGAAGTGTTACCATTAACACAAATTGTGTACTTAGCTGCTTTATGTAAACCAACAATGCTGTGTTAAAGGGGACATATCATGAAAAACTCACTTTTCCAGTGCTTGTGCTCATACATTTGGGTATCTGGAGTTCCTACCAACCCACAAACTGTGAAATAAGACAACCCAGTCAGTTTTTTTGGGCTGCCTAGATCAGAAAAAAATGTGATTCAACAAGCAGTTCAGATTTGGCTCCCCTTCCTATGTCACATACAGGCTCATTAGAATATTCCACCCACAGCTTGGGCCTTTCTCAAACCACCCCCAACACCCTCTCCCTGCCCACTTCCACTCTGTTTGCACGTTAGCATGGAAGGCCCGCCATATTAACTGCCATCGCAAACCAAGGTGTAAGAGGGTTAAAAAACCCTGCAACAGTGAGCCTGCATCAATGCTGACTTACTGGCCACGTGCAACGGCATTTTGTGTTTGTCAAGGAACACACTCCGTACAAATGTAAGAACTACCCGTACAAACGTAAACTGCTTAAACTAAAATAGACGTTTAATAGTCGTACAGACGTTAACAACTTCAGGTTACATTGTATTTATGGTGAGGGTGAATACAGGTATATTCAGAGCATGTAAACATGTTCTAGTAGAAACCCAAAATACAATTACGAACCAAATGAGCATGATATATCCCCTTTAAGATTTGTTGCATTGTCATGAAGTTTTTTTTTTTTTTTAAATCAACAAGTAATCTTTGCACTTATTTATGTTGTGTTCTCTCCTCCAGGCCGAGCAGCTGATATGCTACCTATTTGATGCTTTGTCTCCTGAGAGCTGCCAAACCATTGTGCCATAAAGTTCAAATGGGTGCACAAGTACAAGCATGCCAAAGGTAATGCTACATCAGTTGGCATTTTCAAAAGTATCCTCAGAAAAAAAAATGTAATATTTAATTCCAATTGTTCAGGGAAGACTTGTTTTAGATAATATAAATTTTTCCAAGTCACTGTAATGTAATAAATGTGTTTTTTTCCCCTTAAGAATCATTGTGTTTTCAGAATGTTATTGTCCAACTTGTGTTTTGAGACAAAAAGTATCCACACATTTCAGATGAAAAATTATTTTAATACTCAAGATGATAAAAATAATTTTGTGAACTCTGTAAACCATTGCATAACTGTAGTGTAACAATTTAACAAGTGTTAACAAACTAGTAATGCACTACAGAACATATGCTGTACACAATCCTCAATGTAGAAAAGAAAGATCTAGTATTCTAAGACTTGCACCTATTTTTGTGTTCACAACACAAAGAAAATATCAATATACCAACAGAATAATTTCTACGATTATCAGTAGAGAATGTCCTACATATCCAAACAGCTCGTCACAAAATAAGGGACATATTGTTTAATCTATAAATAATGTCTAAACCCACTGACGTTAACTAAATAAATCCACGAAATGCAGTTTCCTCAGATTTAACACATTATTAAATCACTGTATTACCCTGAGAAAAAATACATTTCTTTCCTTATATTTCCTCATTATGCTGACAAATAGAAACTTGAAAACTTGCATTTGTTTTAGTTCTAATAAATTTTATTGAATAGCAGTTCACAACTAGATGCTACATCATAATGAATTAACTGCGCTCCATAATATCCAGTGACCTATTCATTGAATATCTAATTTAGAACAATACATTCAATATTTCAGGGCTTCAATGTTAAAATAACATTTCTACTGAAATGTTCTAAAGTGTGTGGAACGGCTGGTTCCAGATTATTTACTTTTGACAACACCTGTTGTGCTAGTATTTTACTTAATTTGAACAGCTCCATTCATCATACTCATATACATGTACAAGATTGCATAAATCTTCAGGCTCCATTTTCATAATATTAAAAACAAAAAGACAACACAACAACTAACAATAATGCAAAATAGATTAAACTATTCCAATGCAGAGCATAATGATACATCTATTAAAGTTCATTTACAAGAGTCTTCCTATTTGGTGCTTTTTCCTTACAAACAATTGAGTTTTTTGGTGCCAAATGACTAATTTCAGATCAAAATTGTGTATTCAATGGTTAAGTATTGCTGTTTTTTTTTTTTGAATGGTATGGCAAATACAGACTGAGATAGACGATTACCAGTCAGTTATAACCTTTGCTTCCTCCCGTTGAAGCATTGAATCAGCCTTTTTCCTTTCAGCTCAAGTGGCCTGAATCCAGAGGATCATTTAGCCATCACATTGTGGTCCACAAAAAGATTGTAAGGCACTGGAATTTTGATTCTAATCATTATATTTTGTCATCTGATTGAGAGCAAACACAGTCTCGGAGACATATTCTCTTGTTACCAATCGACATTATGTAAATTATTTAAAGGCACAGATGTACTTGAAAGTGTAATTGGTCCGTTAAGAAATAACTTCAACAAATCTAAAGAAATGTAAGCTGTGCTTATCAAGTGAATGTTTCATTTCTTTTCCTTTTTAGAAAACTTGAATTGGGGCGAGTAGACCACTAGAGACCAGCAACAAATTACCATAACAACAACTCCGTTTTAATTATGTCTGTATCTGCCATTAATGTTTGTCACAATCATCATCTGTCCCCTGTCATTTTAAAACAAAAACTAATTTGGACCACGGCTTTCAGAACTGGAAAACAAAGAGTCGGATAGAAAGAAAGAAAGAAAGCACCGTACAGTCACCGTAGGCCGACCAACCATAACAGCATATAATGCATAACCACCAATTTCCAAAGTGATTGAGATTATGTAGTTAAGCAAAATCAACAAAGAAAAGCTTATATGGCCACTTCAGAAGCACAAATGTCTTTGACATTCCTTCACTGTAGACAACAATTAAACGGACACTGAATCCTCACTGTAAGGTCGGCAATGTGCTCGCCAGTATTGCACAAACCTGCCATAAAACGTCAATGTATACTTAACACTAAATCAAATATACAAATACACATTTTGTAAGGATCTGACCCATGAATTTTTGATCATTTCTGTATCAACTCACTTACTTTAGATAGAAAAAGATGCCATTAATTACTGTTAATGAACATTATCTATTTAAGGTACTAGGTGATTTACTTTTTTTTTTTTTTTAAATCAATTTACTTACTGAAATTAAAAATGAATGATGAAATGTAGTACAAAAAGAAATAACAACAGTTCAGGTCTTTGGTAAAACTGCAAAAAAATGGGCTCAAGTCCATTAATGTTGTAAGCAAAAGCCATTGGCATAGTCCTTGTTTACTCACTACGAGGATATATGTCCTACTCAATGAAATATTAAAGCAAAAATCCATCCAAAAGCAGAATTCCTGCCGCTCACAATGCTGTCTCAGTTTCATCTGGATGGCCTTGGTGCTCTGACTGCTATTTATAACTTTGGGCAAGACCCGGCGCTGTTCACAACTACAGGCTGATCTGTACCTCAGAACTTAATTGAATTCTGTTCAAGGTTAGAATACATATTTGGACAGCTACTAGAACACCACTTTGGTTGATTTTTAGATTTCCACACTAGACATCGTTAATTTAATTGGCTTCACAGGCAAAACAAAATAGACCAAACCAGACCCTGTGAAATTAGCTGTACCGCACACTGCTGCCCTACCCATTGTATGGGGGGGGGGCGAGGGGGGTAAATACATTACATTACTTTCGATCAATTTAAAAAAAAAAAAGGGACAATCTACAGCGGTTCAGGTCTGTGACATCATTCTTAGCGAAATACAAAAGTACTGAAACTTTGACTCAAACGGATTCACAAATCAATAATTCAAATAAGATTTAGTCAACTTAGATGCAGATTATTTCATAGTTTCTGAAATCTGAGCTGCGGATGCACAACATTCAAACATCTAAATGTATAACAAGAAACTACATTAATACCTTTTCCAGTAGCAGCGAAGCTTGCAGAAGTAATTAAGCCTTTACTAAACTAAAAAATAAGTCAATACAAATATTCTGGCAGTGTGACACAGTGCAAACTTTTTTTTTTTCTATTTTTTTTGTTGTTGTAGTAGCTGGTTAATATATCGCATAACATGCAATACCAGAAGTGTTTAGCCTGCCTTTTATGCTGCAATATAATGAAATCGTGAAAACGCTCAAATACCTTTCTTGATTATTTTTCCTCTGAGTTGCTTAATTGTCATTTATGTGAATGTAAACAATGCATTTCCCATATTTAGAAGTAGCAAAAAGTGTACCTGGAGATACATGATTTTTCTATTGAATTTAACGCAAGAACAAAAAGGTTTTTTTTTTTTTTTTAACACAGTAGAAGGTCATTTCAATTAGAGGAACCTATAAGCACTATCCAACTTACAAGTTAACTATGGAATTCTTCATTCACTGCAGAATTATTACAACAAAACAAATTAAAGTCACTGAACTGTTTCAAAAGCATTTTTTATATGTTGCTATACAAATTCATCTGTCCTGTTTGCATACTCCCAAACGTTGAATTGAAAAACCTAATTTCAAAGACTGAAGCTGCACCAAAAGAGCACCACGACCAAGGAATGAGTGGGTGGGTAGTTTCTAAGGTTGAAGTCAGGACACAGGCACTGACAATGTTTGTTTTTCAATTATCTTCCGCAGAAATACTTAATGGGATTGGGCCAAATGCACTGGCATATAATTATATATACACATAGAGTCATACACATGTCAATGCTTCTGCAAAGTTAAACAAGACACGTGATGCAGAAACCTGTGCACAAGCTTCAACTACTTGTGTTTTGCTCTGACAATTCTACACATAACCTTTTTTGAACTAAGGCAAGGCACTTTAGAGTTAGAGGCCGATATGTTCTAGACAAGGTCAAGAGACTAGATTCCTACAAAAATCACCATCTCAGGCTTTTAGCAAATACAATACATGCTTCTCTAATAGGCTAGACTATAGAAATCTCTACAAAAAAAACAAAAACTAACTGATTGAATAACAGCCTTAACATGTAGCATGTGCCTTACTGATATTACAGCTGCTGGTTATGCCTAAAAATGCATTTTTAAATTTGCACTTATTTGATTGAAATTTTATAAATCTAACTATGAAAGTAGAAACTATTAAGAACGTTTCTATGAAACCTTAATAATATGTAGAACCATGCCATGATTTAACAATAGGAAACATGAAATATCCAAATTATGTTTCACAGTACACACAAAAGCTTCAGACATTAGCTTATATAGAAAAAAAAATTATAAATCTAAAAAAAAAGACACAAAAGAATACCTACAAAGCAGCTTAAAGCAAAAAAATTCTATATACCCTTTAATAAAGTCCCAGGTCAACAAAGTGCTTTAATAAGAAATCAAACTTCTTCAGAGAGTTGGTCAAAAATAATGATGCTTGACTGGTTGCATTAAAATGTTAATGAAAATGTACATAAAGAGGAACACAACATATGTTTTGTTGTTTCACTGGTTAGTCTGATTTACTGCGTCTGGTTCAGCACTAATACCTCACTGGATGTGAAACATTTTACAAATCTGCATATTCAGTCTCTACTGTTGGACAATACTTTGGCTGATGACTATTTTTTTTATCAATTACTCCCCACAGTGTTGAATGCAAGTGTGTATTAATTCTTCAGAGCGTGGAGGTTCTAAACGTTCAAGCCCTTTCTGGTACAGTGATGTTAATCAGCGACCCATTTCCACGCTCTGTAAATGGTACGAGCACACACTCTTTTGTTGGTTCTTGGATGTTCGGTTTCTTGATTTGCTTCCAACAGTTGTATTGTATTGTATTCCTCTTTAACTAAAGAAAAATCAGCTTTGAGTTTTGCCCATTTTATGTTTTAACATCACCGGACTGAATGAGTGAACTTTCCTGGCAGTACGTTTCGAACATTTACACAGTGATTTCTTAGCTTTTGAATGCCTATGGCACCAGCTATTGTGGTAAAATATCAACAATGGCATCGTCTATATGTCTGTATTATTGTGTGCGAGATTAAGGACATTTTCCAGTTCCCCTATGGAGGTCAGCAGGCTACAGGACAACTCCCCTGGATATTATTACAAAGGATACTTTATTTATCAAACTTTTCCCACCACCAGAATGACTGAAAAATTACCTAAAGATTTACAGTATGAGAAAGAGTTATTTTAAAACTACAATTTTTCAGATAAGACATAATATTAAAGTTACAGTGAGCAAGTTTTCTTTCTTCAAATACAAGAATCTGGGCGATATAACAAATTTACTAAAACCTTTTGACATTTCCACAATATTTTCTGAAATTTGCTCTGGGTGGACTTTAAGCGCATTAAGTAAAGAGATCAGAGATTTTTCCACAATAATTCCAAAGTGCAGTGAAGTATTTCCAATCCAAAAACAGCCAAACATGAGGGTAGAAATACAAACTCACACTCATTAATGTCTTAGCGTATACAGCTTTGAACCAAGGTTTATTGCTCGTTTGCAATTTTTAAAAAAATCTGTAATTTTGTATTTACTGTAAGAGCAAGGTTGGCGATGCATATTAGCCAAAATGTATTAATGACAAAGTGTAAACAAAATGTAGATATCTGGACACAAGATTTACTCTATGTCCTTTAGAGTGTCCGAATCATGAAGATTTGAGAAAGGGCATCGCAGGGTAATTTAATATTCTAATTCGAGTGCGTGGCTTCTCATAGAGAAAGCTATCTGTGTGAACAAAGTGACGTGCACATAAAATGAGCAAAAACTATAATGATTGAACAGACAGTCTGATTCATAATACTATTTGTTTTGTCAGTCAAACATCATTGTATTTCTAAATTAATTCAATCACTGTATGAAACAGACATTGCTATTTAGAAAATGTAATATCTATTAGTAGTTTTTCAAAGGGCTAATTCTTTAAATAGTACCTCGATTCATTGTACATCACCACTTCAATATTTTTGTTCTACAGTAGGGACATTCTGTTTTACTAGGTGCACAGTTCTCACACAGTACATAATGTTGGCAAGGCTGCAGAACAATGCAACGATCATGCTTTTGGCAAACTATACATTTCTTTGACTGAAGCTGATATATTACCTGTTGGGAAAGAAAAGAATGAATATCAGCTGCAACTTAGGAAAATACAGTTCATGCAGACTTTTCAAAATAAGCATGCTTGGTGACAAAACGTAGATCTGAATGATAAGCCTGAAAAACCGGTTTTAAAACTAGATGCTACAAACGAAATTCTGTGTGTGATCTAGTCTGTCTTACCCCGTCTATAAGGTCTAGGTCATTACGCAGCTGACTCTGGATGGAGTGAAGCTTTGACAAGGGGAGCTCGTCCAGCTCTCCATAGCTACGTAGAAGAGGTGCTCCGGGGGTGCGACAAAGCACATCAAAGTCCCCTTGGAGCTCTTTCAGCTTGCGCTCGGTTTCCTCCCATTTCTGTTCTGCCAGCTGCCGCTCTGCCTCGGCCGTTTTCGCTTGTTCCTTTGCTTCGTGAGCGTCTTTCTGGCAAGCTTCACAGGCCTGGAACAAAGTTGAGCATTGTGATTAAAAAAAAAACACTTGCCATCTATGAAAAGGGAAATAACTCTGATACGCTAGGACAGTGGTTCTCAACCTTTTTTCGTGTCAAGGACCCCGAAAATGATACATATTAGGTTCAAAATTTTGCTTCAGGGACCTCTGTCTGAAAAGATTTTGGTTGTTAGTAGGGCTGTCAAAGTTAACGCGATAATAATGTGTTAATGCAAATTCATTTTAATGCCACTAATTTCTTTAACGCATTAATGCAACTTGCGATTTTTAGAAAGAGGATGGCATCAGATGAAACTAGAAAACCTAATGAATCAATTGGTACCAACCATGTCATACTAGCTTGTCGCGAAGGAGGCTAAATAACGCTCCAAACTTGCGCCAAATTTCGTCGAGGAAAAACTGTCATGGCCATTTTCGAAGGGTTCTCTTGACCTCTGACCTCAAGATATATGAATGACAATGTGTTCTATGGGTACCCACGAGTCTCCCCTTTACAGACATGCCCACTTTTTGATAATCACTTGCAGTTTGGGGCAAGTCATAGTCAAGTCAGCACACTTCAGTTTGCCATGTTATGATTTGAGCATATTTTTTATGCTAAATGCAGTACCTCTGAGGGTTTCTGGACAATACTTGTCATTGTTTTGTGTTTTTAATTGATTTCCAATAATAAATATATACATACATTTGCATAAATCAAGCATTTTGCCCACTCCCATGTTGATAAGAGTATTGAGTACTTGACAAATCTCCCTTTAAGGTACCTTTTGAACACATAAAAAAAAAATTGCAATTAATTTGCGATTAATCGCGATCAACTATGGACAATCATGCGATTAAATATTTTAATCAACTGACAGCCCTAATTGTTAGGTAAGATTAAGACCATAATTCAATAGTTGTAAACTACAGTAGAGGAGATGTGATCAGATTGCCCCCTCGTGATTGATCTCACTTCATGAATTAAATAGCACAAATAAACTATTCCCCATTTTTTGGGGGACCCCTGGAACTCCTTCAAGGACCCCTGGTTGAGAACCACAGGGCTAAGACACGTATTGCAACGAGAGCTAATTTATAACACTGACCTGTTTGACCTGATGCCAGGCCTCCTCCCATTGTTTGATCTTCCTCTTGGCCTCGTCCAGATCTCTAAAAAGGCGAGCCAGATCAGCACTGCTGGCTGCGGAGGTTAGGCTGCTGAACACTGGAGATGGACTCGGGGAAAAGCTGCCACTTACAAAGTCCCAAATGCTGCTAGCGCCTCCATTTAAGCCTAGATGAGCGATGTGTGTAAATCACAAGACCAAGCACAAAAGTGAACAGTTAGTTGGGTTGGGAAAGTTTCAAATCATTCAGAGCGGTCTGATGATTCAAACAATTTTTAAATCAATCCTAAATTGATGTTTTATAAAGTAGTGATTTAGCTTTGAGAAATTGCCTCTTTCTAGCTGCTTCATTGTGAAAAATACTGGGCTTCATGCAAGAACATTTTCGTATTCTTGCCTCAACTTTCTCTTACTTTTTTGTAACGTGGGCTCGTGGGAGTGTGCCACGTCAGATTCAGCAGATGCTCTTAACTTCAGATAACCGTGTAAATGAGCTGCGTAAACTTGATGAATGCCACCTGTGCTTGAATGAGAGCGCGTTCATGCGAATTTTAAATTAGCATAATTAACGCCCCAATGCTACCATATAAGCCCCATTCATCCGTCTCTGCCAATATATTATTATGCTGTCTATAGACACGCTCTCTTCGAAGGGCCTGACATGCATCAAAAAAACGTCAGTCAGCCATGACGCGCCTGGTTACACTCCCTGTTATGACCTTGTTATATACAGAAAGAAATCAACCTTCAATTAGGGTGTAATTTAAGTAGTTTTGCAGAGTGAAAATGTCCATATTGATATTGTAGTGTCATACAATAGCACAATTTAACTTAATGATGACATTGTTAGGCTATATGAATACATTTAGAATTAAATTAGAATTCAAATTGCAGAGTCAAACAGGATAATGTCAACACAATTGAACTCAAACTCAACATTGCTTCAAAGTAATGAAATATACAATCCATTAGTGAAAAACTTAGGTTTGGTTAACAGCAGACTAATTGCACATGACTCCTACAACAGGTCTGGACCACTCCTAAAATGTGTTCGTACCCGAGAGAAAATTCGAAATAACGAGAAAATTGGTGAATCTCCTAAATCACTCGCCACTTAATAATAATAATAATAGATTAGATTTATATAGCGCTTTTCCAGAGCTCAAAGACGCTTACAAATCTCACTATCACTTAAGAACAAATCTGTTTGTAGGAGTGGTTCTTGCATGAGGCCCATTGTTTCTTACACCATCAAACTAATAGCCATACGTCTCAGTTTAACTTCTGCCTATGGAACTAGAATAAACATGTAAGTAAAGTGCTCAATACTTAAGTATGCTTAATATGAATAAAACAGTAGTGGTGTAGTAAATCTAAAAGAATCTTTAAGCTATTTTCATTTACATATAAGACTCTGAGATTAAAATCTGAAGTCTTTCCAGCTCACTTGGAGCAAAACGTCTGATGCTATCAGCTTACCCAAAGAATTCTGGGAAGAGGAGGTGGGCGTTCCCAGGAGGCCATGCTCTTGCTTGGCTAGCATGTTTGAAGGTTGATTTTGCTGCGATACCGTCCCAGACAGCAGGGACTGCGAGAGAGACTGGGAGAGGGAGCTCAGCGGCGAGGTGGAGAGCGATGACGAGGAATTAAAAGAGGACGATCGTGCCAGGGAGCCAGGAATGTTAACTGGAGCAGATCCACCTAGCACCCTTTGACCTGTGGGGACAAAGTAAACGCTGTTGTTGCTTTTTAAACAAGCAAATTATGAGACCGATTGTGATCGACTGCTCGAACAACTAGAAGCACTTCAACAAACTTTGTCCTTACTTGCCAATCCTACGCTGTTGTCTTGCTCCTCTAACTCCTTCTCAAGAGATGCAACATTGATGTCACTAAAGTTGAGGTCCAGAGCGGATCCTGAGGGGAAACAAAACGCACCTAGCTGACATTTAACTACAAAACACAGAGTGGCACTAGTCAGCTCAATCTGTTTAGAGTTGACTTTACATACACGTACCTATGACAGACTCCACCGTGTTGCTCCCTGGATAGAAAGGAGTGGCTTTTGCATTCATTGTTGATAAGGTGGTGGGTGAAGAACTATCTGAGCCAATACTAGAGGCCAAGCTGGATGTTATACTGGAGGTAAAGCTCGATGCCAAAGGGTTCACCGCAGAGAATACGGTATTTTGTGTCTAAAAGGAAAGCACAGAAGGCATTTGTTTAACTCCCAGTTAAATAAATACATTATATAGTATGGAATACCGTCAAGCTATCGCCACAAAATTAAAACACAAACCTGTTTTTCTTGGTCCATCAATTTCTGATCCATCTGCCCCTTGTTTTTAATCTAAAAGTGATCAAATAACACAGAAACAGGACATTTCAGTGACAAAACTCTACATTTTACATCCAGATAGCTAATATCAACTAAAGGCGTGTTTGCACTGCAATTAGCCACAGGCTAACAGCCTATTTAAAACACACATTTTGCCCTTAACCATTATTCACTTCCCCCAATGGAGCTAACTGTGATTTGATGACATGCTCGGAGCAGCGTTAAATACGGCTGATTTCCAGTAGTTTTTGTTATTGTCATTATTTATGTGTCAACTGTCTACTGAATTACATTTGATCAGAATCAAGAGGTATGTAAACTGAGCATGTAACTCTGTCTGCCACTTGTAGCTCTAGCAATGATTCAAACATATTGCCTTTGATTACAGTACGTCCCCAATGATAGAAACAGACACATTTTACTGTGAGTGGGCGACATTCTTCTGTAATTACAACATCAGAAAACGGTGAAATCAACCTAGGGGGAATTCTTAGTGTAGAGTTAGAAAAACTCCTGGCTGTGTAGGCAGTGTGAAAATATTTTTAGGCAGTCCGATTGCAAAATTGAGCTACTCAGAATGCATACAAAATGCGTCATTGATTATGAATATCACTCAGAAAGGCTAGAAAATGAGAAGTTTGTTGACATATCACCCAGGTATAAACTACTCGATACTCTCATCAAGTGATAAGATAATACTGAGTCTTTTTGTTAAGAACACCCAACACATGAAATCTAAAAACAAAGCAATTCATGGGGAAATGTCTCAAAGTGATCAAATTAAAATGACATGAATGGATGAGAAATAAATAAAACAGTAATTCAAAATGAATGCCAGTGATATAGTCAGTGTAAAGCCCTACGTTTATGTGTCTATGTGTTGTATTCTTCCTAAAGCTTGAAGAGAGCAGTCTGTATACCTGATCCTCACGTTCAAAGCCCGGAGCTCTAGGATAGTTAGACGTCAGAGATGAGACACTGGATGTGGTGGACTCTGAACATAAACTACTGTAAGTTAAGGATTTGGGCCTGCTGATGGACCCCACTGGGGATAACAAACTGTCGCTTCCTGAGCTTGGAGTTACAGTTGAGCTATTAGAACATGAAACCTGAGAAAGAGAAGTGAACATGATCTTGAGAAAATGAAGAGCAAAAAATGAATAACATAAATAAAACCATTATTCTGAATGGACTATGAAAAGGTTTGAGAATGTAACAATAAATGAAGACTAGCTCGGTTTACGCTTTCAGCGACAATGTAGTAATGAAATGTAAAATAGTAAAAGAAATAATAATGACAAATCAATGTATAAAAAAAACATGCCAACAGAAAAGTGAGAGCATGGTAAACATGTCAACAAGTAAATGGCTGAATTGTGAATTAGGTGTTTGTCTGCTCTTCCAACACCTTGGACGAGTTGATTCTGATAAATGTCCCATTGAAGGACTGACATAGCAACAGAGAAAACATACACTTCCTACTTGTCCGTTGCTACTGGTTGCGCTGGTGGTGGAGTTGCCTCCACTGTTCCACTCACTGACTGGACACTCTGAATACTGCTGGGAGCCCAGCTGGGACTGTGAACTTGACTGTATCACTGTTAGCAAAGAGCTCATGGTCTCTTCTGTAGAGGGAATTCCTGAAAGGATTAAAATAAATATTAAATCTTCATATAGAGTGTAAAACAACCAAGTCAGCAAAAAGCCAACATTTGAGCTGTGAGCACCAGCTCAGCCGTCGCTGTGTTGAGAGCCTCAATCACCGATATGCTCTGAATTTGGAATTTAGCACCTTTAAATTTCATAGATTCGTAATCCTCTAACAAAGTACCGAAACAGACAAACTTTCACTTACTTTCTACATGTGCAAATGCACAAAACGGTCCTCTGGGACAGTATCCAGTTTGTCGCATATCATTGCATTTGGTAGATTTGTAGATCTTAGAGAAATAAAAACAAATCACAAGTCAAAGAGATATAAAAGTTAAGATGTCTGCCCTGAGAAAGCCACAATGTGAAGCCACAATGATATTAACAAAACTTGAACTTGCAGCAGTCAAAATCTAATTTCTCTCACCACACATTACCTTTATTATGGCTGTTTTGGTAACTAGTCAGTTTTAGGGCTTTGATATTATAATTCTAATTAATTATAGTGAATATTAAAGCTATGACCTATCCACCTGTTTATTTTCAGAAAAACAAAATGAACTCACCTCTGGGTGAAACTGCTGTTCAGTGCGAGAGTGACAATACTGGCAACTGTCTCCACTGTCACACTTTGAGGGTTCGCCCCATTCATCCCCATGTTTCACATTAGGGCAAGGAGTTGACCTGCATTCATAGAGTCAGAACCTTTAACCCATTACAATTACACAACTTGATAACATTTATTAATCTTACTCACACAGAGTCATATCTTACCGATATTTGAACTTTCTGGGATTTCGTCTTCGATCTCTACTGTTGTGGTAGTGGGGGCACGCGTAGCCCTGTCTGCATAGTCTGGGGGGCTTAGTACACTGATCGGTTTTATAGTTGGCTAAAACAAAGTTAGTATCTGCAAAAATAGCACAAAGCATAAATGTCATTTTCCTTTTATTTTGCAGGAAACTAAGAAGTGTGTTATTTGGTATTGCATGAGCCATTATTATCACCAGAGTGGGGCTTCCTCACCTTGCCACCGGGGGTCTTCCGTCAGAGTTTTCTCGATCATAGCTTGGCTGGCTAATACACCGGGCTGCAGATCAGGAATACCTTCCCCAGATCCCAACTGTCCATTTTGAAGGGCTTCTTGTGCTTGAATCTCTCTGTGCACATAAAATCAATGTTATTTTTTATCCCCAATTCCTCAAAAAAGTGAAAACAAAATATATACTGTAAATCATGGTTGAACACCCTTGCTTGGTTATTATCTAAAACAGTTAAATATAGTTAGAGCTGCAACGATTAATCGATTAGTTGTCAACTATTAAATTAATCGCCAACTATTTTGATAGTCGATTAATAGGTTTGAGTACTAATTTCAGACCCTGAACATGATAAGATAATTAATCCATAAAATGCATCTTGATATATCAAAATACCAAGAAAGATAATGTAATAATTATACAGATGTTTATCAATTTATCTCCTGAACTTTCTGTACAGTAAACATTTTGCTTATGAAACCCTTTGTTTAAAGTCTTAGTATAAGCTAACCTCACTCAGACTCTTTCAGCAGCACAGAGCTCAATAAAACATGTTTATCTAGTATGAGGTGTTATTTATTCTATTTTTTTTTAATTCATTGAGCCTCGCCCTTAATAAACGAGTAACAAACCAAAATGTGAGTCTGGCAATCCATTAAACCCTTTCAATGCAGGTATTCTGTTTACATTACGACTAAATTGGCTGATTTGTCTGTTCCATTGTGAGGCTTGTGAGTGAAAAGTTTGGCAGGGAAAAGAAAGAGAGGCTACTATTTGCTTTGTATGTCACCTGATATCATAGACTGGAGGTCGGAGATCATGTGGCCCGTGAGCAAAAGCACAGTGGAGTCCATTCTTCACACAATGCCCTCGAGCGTCCGTCTCATGGATACAAGTGCCAGTCTTGTAATAGCGTAGATGGTACTTGCGCTCTGTGTCACCAGTGGTTCGGTGTAAATAAGGACAGCTAAGGAAGCAAGGATACAACATTGAAATATTTCAGCAGTTGATCTAAATAAAAAATGATTTGGCATGCCATTAAAATAACGCCGAAAAAGTGCAGCCAAAACATCAAGTAAGTCCAAAATAAACACAATCCTCCTTCGAGTTCAAGATATAATTGCAGAGTGCAACTCTAAAATGCCTGTGCTGTTTCATATGACAACATAATAGCCGAGCACTGCACTGACATTTGGTTCAAACAAAAAAAGCATTATACACTGTAATAAAAGGAGGGAATTCTTATAGTAGCACACAGTTTTAATCAGGAATAAGATTCTACTGTGAACGCAGGGCTGACACACCAGCAATGCCTCAAGAAATGTATGGCCGATAAGCCTCTTGAATAAACCAAATTTTCCTTTCTTGAGTAGCAACAGTTGCTATGGCAACACATAAGGTCATACAAAAATAGCTGCCATTGGCAGAGGAGGAATTGTAAGGATCTCACTCGTTCATTTTCCATTAGTTCAATAATCTTATTTCTTTTTTTTCTGTATTTCTATGTGGGGCTCTATTAGATTCCGTGCCATTTTTAATTCCCAGTCACACAGAGAGCCTGCCGCCCCCTTTTCAGAATCACATGTGTAGTTTCTGTGCAACTTGACAGTCAAGTCAATAGTTATGATAATGTTTAAGCCTGTCACAAAATGCTTAGAAACTTTTTTTCCTCCTATGATGACAAATGATTCTATGTGCAAAACAATGGAGATTACATGGCAACATATAGGAAAAACACAACTAAATTTGAATATTATTGTAGGGACACTGGGGAACTTTTTTTTTTAAATATGAAGCTGGGGACAAACACGTTTATGCCTCAAGTTGCATGTTCCCATTAGCTTAAAATAATAGCACCAGTGAATATGATGCTGGAGGGCGCTCAGAGACAACCTGTCAAGTAGCCTCATCCCAAAGTGCCGTCATGTCACATGAAGAGTGAGCTCAATCAGAAATGTTAAATTTGGTGCATACTCTACATGCATGCAACAACACAAATGGCAATATTGCATCTGATCTGTAACATGCTGCCAACATCTGCAGCAACATCCTTTCAGATAGGGGACACTAAATGATAAATAGCAACTACCAATCAAATCCTGTTTCCCTGTGTAAATAAATAAATAAATAGCAAAACATGATATTCGTTCATATTGCACTCCTCACTTATGGAAAGAAGTTATCTTTAGATCACTATTATCAGTGCTAGAAATGTTTGATTACAAATGCACACTTGGCAGTCATATTCAAATAAACAGCTCCTGCAATAAATTAGCTTTTATTACCAGACTGGCACTTTAGAACCTTCGTTCAGGCCCAGCTGGGCTGATGTGCACGTATGGCATTAAAAAGAGAGCTTGTTTATCCTACACACTTGTGTTACTGTAGCCAAAGCAAGCTGGTAAAATGTATATGTTTTTATCTATAAGAATTTCCCTCAAAATGCTCAAACATAATAAAAACTAGGGATGCACTGATAGAGATACCGGGTCGGATATTGGTAACAACTGGGCCCATCTATTTAATTCAATTCAATGTTTATATAGGTTATACATCATTTACTGGAATTTGAATTCCTGTTTAAGTTTTGACCAATTTGTTACTGCATTAACAAGGTTTACACTTGAATTGTAATTCCTGTTAATTATGAAGATTTTTTACCAATTTGCTGGTGAAAGATTTCGTCTGATACCCAAAGCCCAGGTATTGCTATCGGGACTGAAAAAGTCGTATCGGTGCATCCCTAATAAAAACACATGCTTTCAGTCCCCTGCAAACATCACTACAGAACAGTTAGCTCCAGAGAACACAATGAAAAAGTGCTTGTTTCGCAAAGTTTGCCTCAGTCACTGTAAAACTCACTATATGATAGGGCTGAGCATTGGTAAGAATCTGGCGATACGATACGTATCATGATACAGGGGTAACAATTTAGTATATTGCGATGAATTGCGATACTGTCAGCGAGGCGATATATTGTGATTTTTTTTTTTTATAATTAAATTTTAGGAAAACTGTCATAGTATAAATAACACATCAGAAATATACCATTTTAGAATAGGCAAAAATAAAACATTTATACTGCATGCAAACTGCATGTGATTATCATAAAATGGGGAGGGAAGGGGAGACTCGTGGGTACCCATAGAACCCATATCTTGAGGTCAGAGGTCAAGGGACCCCTTTGAATATGGCTATGCCAGTTTTTCCTAGCCAAAATTTGGCGTAAAGTTTGTAGCGTTATTTCGCCTCGTTCGTGACAAGCTAGTATGACATGGATTCCTTAGGTTTTGGATACAACCCTACTATATGAAGCAATGAAGTACTAGTTTAACAAATAAATCAGAGGTTAATCCACACTATTCGTCCCAATGAAGACACCACAGCCCAAAGCCACTTTAAGGGACTCATAAACACCTCTCAATCTAATAAAATGTCCTGTGCTTTCAATACTTTGTGGTTTGATTCAAGTTCTGATTTGTTTTAATAAAGCTGCAATCATCCCAAACATGACAGCAAAACATCAGTCAGCAGCTGCATCATCATGACACACTTTTATGAAGCTGAAGGGATGGCAAATGACTGAAACACAAACCGGGACTTACTCGTCTCCATCTGGGCAGATGCCTGTGGTCTCGTCGTATTTCGTGCAGTACACGTCGGGGCTGTAGTTGAACGTCCCGTCTCTCCTCCTGATGGGTCTCCTCCTCCGCTGGTTGAGAAAATGCCAATGAAAGCACGTAAAGGGTCTGTGCTGCGTGCACTTGTGCTGCAGGAACAGCGGGCACTGCTCTGTCCTGAACTCCTTCAAGTATCTGAAACAAGGGAAATATAGTATCAGGAAACCGCGCTTTAAAACTAACAAATAAGTCGACGCAAAGGAAAAAGTTCAGTGAGGTGTCGGTGTTATGCTGCTAAGTGGTGTAGCCTACTATTATATATATTTTGGGTCACTAACGTTAGCTCGCTATTCACAGAGCTGACTACGGAAGTATTTCGACGTAACACCGGTTGAACGTCGGTAAGCGTACGTCTATAAATGTGCGTAGCAAGGGGGGAACTCAAACTAAGGCCGAGCTATTTACAAGCAGACTGGTTAGCGAGTTCCTGGCTAATCATTTAGCAGACCGAGTTGACGGTTTAACAGTCAACGGATGATTCGAAACAATTCCCCAACTCGGTAAAACAACTGTAAACGGCTCCGTTAGCTTGTGGCTCGTCGGTTAAGATGATTTAAGACGTCCGTGTTTTCCTGCGTTAACGGCTGGTGTCGTTAGCGTGCGGTCGTTGTTTGCTATGTGACGTTAAGGCAGTCACAAAGCCTGGAAAAAGCTCCATGTTTTTAACGCACACACCAGAGTTCTGGAATGCGAGAAATGCAAAACGCGCGGAGGTGCGCGTGCAGATAACGTTTTTCCACAGCGAGCGATTTTAGTTTGCGTGCGGCAGCTTTACTCACGTATAGTGGGAAGGTTTCTCGGTTTGAGGAGACGCATTGGCCGCCGTTTTCGAAACCGACGGCATTTTCAGTCAAAACAATGAACTGCGCATGCGCTCGGATCTGTTGCTCGCGTGCATGCACGTCCGCCCCGCACGCCAGCGAAGGGCACTGCAAACAGTGATGCAGGGGGGGGGCAAAGATGAGACGGTGGCAGACTTCACTTCAGAGAGAGCCTTTATGTCATCTGGATTGTTACAGGGAATTACATACACATTCAGCGTGAATGTATTGCTTTTTGTAATTTCAATTAAAATATAATAATGCTAGTAATGATGATGATAATAATACTAATAACAACAATAATTATAAAAATAATAATAAAAGGATGAAAGAATATTTCCCCCACATTCATAACAATGAAAATGTTCAATGACCTACAATTACAAAAAAAAGAAAAAGAAAAGTCTGCTAGTTTCCTCTTCCTCAAACTATTGTCTGTTATCTACAGAATAATTCTGGAGGATAATACAAAAATCCCTTTATTTTATTTCTTTTTGGGGGGGCCAAAAACACTGATGCAGTGAGCGCTGCAAAGATGAGAAAATGACATATATATATATATATATATATATATAGGTAAAATATTGTTACAGCTGATTCCTTTATTTCTAGTAATACACCTTTTGTGTGAATACACTGTTTTTTTATTTAAATAATAAAAAAATTAAATAAGAAATAAGAAAAGTCTGTCAATTCCCTCTAAAAGATAGATAGATAGATAGATAGATAGATAGATAGATAGATAGAAGTACTTTATTGATCCCAAATTGGGAAATTATTGTGTTACAGCAGCAGGTTATCCAAGCAATGCACAGGCACTTACCACCTGATTTTAAATCACAATTAAGATTTAAAGTTTTCAATACACAAGTGAAACAGTGGCTTATTTCACCCGTCAGCTGCTATATACAATACTGACTTAACTTAACTCCACTTATGTTATTATATTTGAGCATTATTTACATAATTTACATGTGACATACTCCTTTATTTCTATTTTCTAACATTCTTTATGTTTATATAAGAACAACTGTAACGCCGCAATTTCCCCCCAGGGATCAATAAAGTATTTCTGATTCTGGTTCTGATTCAAACAACAACAAAGATGTGAATACCAAATGAAGAAGAATATGTTTCTCAACTTAAGATATCCACAAAAAATGTGCAGCTTCCACATGTTGCATTATAATTTAGATCCTGAGTAATCTATGTGAGAATCTCTTCTTTGCATTTAGATTTGGACACCTCACTTGTGAAAATCACAGCTCGAATGAAGGTGAAGGTGTGTGTGTGGCGGGAGAGATGTGAAAAGCCTCACATGTTGTAGGGCTTCTCTATGTAGCTCAAAATACTGTGATATAAGCCACTCCTCTTTTTTATTTGTTTATATCTCAGTGATCTACATCCATCAGGCCAATTGCATTCAGCATACAGGCGTGGACTATAGATATAACTGATTTTACAACAGTTCTATATTAACTGCATGTGTCAATCATAAAATTCTTTGTAGAACTGATGTGATCTATTTTGGGGAAATAAAACGCATGTATTAGGAGTTGTTATGTTTTTTTTTTTATGGTTCACCAGAGGATGCACATAAATTTGGTTTATTTCGAACACTCCATAATCTGCATACAGTGTGAATTTACAAATTTGTGTTTTAAGTTGTGCTCCTAACAAGACATTTTTTTGTTTTTGATTGCCTTAATATATTGGCAATACGCAATTTAATGAGGTCTACCTGTCTTGCATCATGTCAAACTCCAGTCTTTTTTCTTCCCTTCTGTATCTGGGAAGCTAATCTGTACTATTCAGCTCTTTTTTTTCCTGTGAGGGATTTTAATTTACAAATGCAATTATACGTCTAATCCATTATTCAGCTGCTGAAGTCCACCGAGTGCACCGCCTTGTGATTATGCATAACCCCTGGACTGTCCTGTTGTAATTACTTTGACATGCCCCACCCCCCACTCAGTTTACAGTTGGACAATGTCCAGTTTACCTTGCAAGAAACTCTTTAAGGGTGCTCACCTTTATGTAGAATTATATTTAGCTTACTTTGTTTTCTGAATATTTTAAGCAGCTCAAGCAAAGTGCAGATTTCATAAACCGGAATTCATACATTGTTTTTTTGCAGACTGTGATGTCATGAAAACCTGGATCTGTTCAACCGATACAGAATTGGAGGCTGAATTTAAGGAACGTACATTCAGCTACCAATTCATTAGATACATCTGTACAATATAATATAATCCCATTGACTGAGCTATATTGAAAGATATTTCTAATGTTTTGTCCATCCTCATTAGCATGCATGAAGGGGACAAAATATTAGAAACATCTATCGACATAATATATCCAATAAAACACCAACCTTACCTTCAGCGTCTGAAATTACCACCTTGTTTTGCACCTGTTTGAATTTGATATTTTTGAGCAACCGCAGCAGGGGTACAATGAGGAAAATGTGCCCATAATGTGGCTGCAAAACTACTGTTAATGATTTTTTTACCAACAACTTTTTCATCCAATTTAGTCAGTAAAAAGCTCCAGGATTTGCCTCTAGATAGCACTATCATTATCATTTGGCTGCGTGAACATGCTCATCTGCCCTGTGTTATACATGAATAACCTAAAGATATTGTGTTATGTTCTTTTACCAGATGGATTTGTTACTCACAAACTCAATCCAGCATCATCCAGAGGAAGTATTGAATGTAAGCAAGGGGAAAAGTCACACCCTTTTTCCTTTCTGTGACGTCAGTCACCACAAACCTTTAACCTTCCTCAGTAGTCTCAGCTGTACACACAGTCCACTGTCAACCTCTTCTCAAAGCATCTCCAATGTGTGTGTGCTTGTGCGTGTGGATGTGTGATATAAAGATGATCCTCAGTCTCTTCCACAGTGTCGAACTTGGAGGGTCTTGGTTAGGTGTTGCTTATTTATCTCAGTGAATTTGACAGCTTTCATTGGATTATTACTCCCCTGTCTTCCTGTCTTTGTGCCCTCTGTGGCTCTGATAGCCTTCACACACATGTCTAAATCCACATGCATATTACAAATATATACTTAAACCTGTTTTTGTCAAGGTGTAAAAGACAAAAAAAGATGTTCTTTCTTGCACGGTAAGGACATGGGCGGATGGAAACAAGATGCAAAAGAATCTTTACCATCATGCACCACAACAAGTTTAGCATTTTTTGCAGACCTCTAATAAACAATCGGTCAAACAATCCTCAGCGCTGCGTTCCCAGGCTGCTGGGACGTTACAGCTGGAATAACAGTTTGTGGTTTGGACTCCTGTTTTTCCCCAGTCACGCCATTATCTCTGGCTGCCGCATGCACAAACACAGCTCAGGCCCACCGCAGGCTGGCAATACACGCATGTTATTGTACAATCCTCAATCCTGCATGCACAGAACCTGTTTACATGTTTGTTTTGCAAAAAATGTAAATAAGAGAGGGAATATTCTGTATATATTTCATATAATGCAGATAACTCTGAGCACTATTGCATTTAAGAAACGGTGCAATATTACTGAGCAGGAATTTATTATGTTTGCTCTGATGGATCAACAGATGATTTGAGGCTGTAAAACTTTATGGCAGGTTTCATTCAACTCTCGGCTCTCGAGCCTCTGAACCGGAAACAATTTTAAATATTTAAACGGCGCCTGTGTAGCCTGGTAATCTGCATTAACCTGTGATGAATGTGTTAATGAGCATATTTGCTCTGTCAAAAGCATTTTATCAAATTGTAAGTGATGTACTTTAAGAGAATACACACGTCCAGCGACGGCCTTTGGTACCAAAATATGTTGATGTCATATGTTTGATTTTAGAATTTGTATTAATTGAAAAAAAAAATAATTGCTGAATCAGTTCACAGACAGAAAAACAAGCCACAAATGTCCGGATGATGTATGTTTTAGATCATTTTTTTTTGCGTCACAGGCCCATTATCTACCCTAATGTTGGCCATTGCTGTTTATCAGTGTAATATGTGTTAAAGACGGGTAAGAACAAAAGATTGAAGCAGCTTCATGTTGTCAACATTGAATGATGTGTTTACCCATCTCATCCCCTCCTGGCAAAACAACACCTGCCTCTTTGCTTTACCATCATGCTAACAGGAGCTGACAAGTGGGGTAATAACACAGCCATCTCACTGACTCCCGCATTAACCACGATATATATGAGCTCAGACAGCAGATATTTGAGATTAATCCCACAAAAAAAATACATTTTATATGTTCTTAATTCACCCCATAGTGTGACCAAAATGTCCAGTATAACGAGTAATAAATAAAGGGTGCAGCTTTATTTATTCCCTGTAATACTTGAAGACATGTAGCTATGTTAAATGTTTTTTTTCTCAATAACTTCCACGTTATACTCCTGGAAAAGTGGGACATTTTCTTTATTTCTAAAAATAAAACACATTTTGTGAACATTTTGTCCAATGAATGTTTAACTATACATAAGGCAATTTTCTTTCAACAGAAGAAAAATAATGTTATCTGAAATGCACATAGCAAAGGGTACAGTAATATATATAATATATATTAGACAAGGACAGTGAAAAGCAAGTCACTGGTGCTCATTGTGTCTTTGATTTTGTCATGGGTTGTGATGGTGGTGTTGATATGTTTTTTTTTTTTTTTTGATAAATGCATGTTTTTCTTTTTACATGTACAGATGATAGGAACTGAAATTGACCCTTCTGTTGCAGATGAAATGGAGAGCCTGATTAGATTTAACGTGATGCAGTATTTCCTCTACGCCGTTACTATTTCTACTGGTTATCCCACATCCCCAGAAAAAATGTTCTGGAAGATTTGCATTATAGATTACAAAAGGTTTCATTATTGTCTGTCTTTAAAGGCTGGTCCCCTCTGACACTCATCTATGCATTAGTTATCTTTGCCCGCTGGCTATATACTTCAACTTTTTGAAGAAATAACACACCGAAAAGAAAACACGTGCAGATAAGCATGAAAATAGCTTTTTAAGTATTGTATGAGCATTATTATCTACTTAAAGGGATGCACGCATCAAATCATTTTCACCCTTCTTTGAGTGTACATTCTTGTGTTTTTGTTCAGAAAGTGAGCAAGTTTACTGAGACACTATGAGGCAAAGCTAAATAACAGATGAAGAACAGCAGAGGTCATATATCACTTTGATATGAAGATTTCTTTTAGCATATTCTGTGGACTCAGTTTCATAACAATTGTCTGTCTCTTCTTCACAGTCACACCTCTGACATCTCGCTCCTGACGGGGAGGTGTAAATCGAGGCCGTGGTGGTGGCAGAAGCGGTTCACTACTGACCAGCTGGCCTTCTGCTTAATGAAGAGACGCAGCTTGTCCCTGAAGGTTTCTCCTAGAAAGCTGTAGATAATGGGGTTGAGGCAGCTGTTGGAGAAAGCCGCCAGGTTAACAATGTGGCCCGTGAGCGGGTAGTCGTGCCACAGGGTGGTAGCAGTCCTCTGCGCCGGGTCGGCCGTGCCCTGCAGCAGCTGGATGCTGATGAAGACGTTCTCTGGCAGCCAGCAGATGAAGAACACCAGAACCACCACCACGATCATGCGCAGGGCCTTCTGCCGCCGCGGCCACAGCCCGCGGTGCTTCTGGGCCCTCATGAGGATTCGCACGATCAGAGAGTAGCACAGGCCAATGATGGAGAAGGGCACCAAGAAGCCAATGGTGACCTCCAGCCACTGGATCTCGAAGACGTTGGCGAAGCAGAAGTGCACCTCGCCCCTGTGCTGGGTCTGCACGATGGTGAAGGGGAGCAGGGTGGCCAGGATGGACGCCATCCAGATGAGGCCACAGCTGAGCTTGGCGTGCTGCATAGTCCTCATCGGGCTGCTGCTTATGGAGCTGGCCAAGGCGACGTATCGGTCGAAGCTCATCCACGTGAGGAAGAAGATGCTGCTGTACATGTTGACCTGCAGGAACAGGGACATGAAGGTGCAGAGGACGGCGTAGTCGTAATACTTCTCATTCAGATTGAAGACCTCGATGAGGGAATCTGCCACCAGGATGAGGTCAGCTGCTGCCAGGTTAACAAAGTAAAGGTCGGGGATGGTCATCTTCTCTCTGTGGTTCAGGTTCACCACAAGGATTAAGATGTTACCAATAAATCCAATAGGAAAGAGGAGGATAGTGTAGAGGCAGGACAAGAAGAGACCGATAATGTAAGATTGGTATTTGTCTGAGTCTTCAGTCAAATCCGTTGTGTTGTAGTCATACGAAGTGTTCAGTTGTTCTGTGCTGTTAACATATATCCAGACCAGAGAGGTTGTCTGCTCTTCCATACTGACTGCGATCGGACTGTCTTGAATCGTAGGCCACATGTAGGTCACCCGTAGCTGCTACATCATTAGACCCTGTTAGTTCCAAGTGATGTCTCCTTAAAGGGTGAATCATCTATGCAGCGTTGGCATGCTGACAGAAGTCAGGGTGAGTGGAACAAAATGGTTACGGCTTCTTTGACCTCATGTTGACATCAAGGTTCATCCGCTAATAGATTCCAAACACAAAACAGAAGCACCTCCATGTCTTAAAATCGTCTTTTGGCCTTTGTAACCTGATGATCATCACAAAGTGTCCTGAGATCAGAGGGTGGACTTCTTTCTCCTCCTTTGAGTCATCTGTCCAAGTCCATGTGCATCTTTATTCAACAAGCCTCGGCCAGAGACGCTATTGCTGTGACACCTGAGCTGTGGAGAGGAGAAAAAAAAAAAAATCAGAACATGAAAGACAATCAGGTGCACAGACTTGAAAAAGCGGCAATCTTGTGTGCAGTTAAATGAGAATAACTAGGAGGTATAGCACTTGTTTTACAAAAACACTTTACAAAGTATGAAAGTGAACCACTTTGGAAAGAGATGTTTAAAGGGGTCTAAAAAAAGATGGCAGACAACTAAGTCTGCACATTAACATTCAAGCTTCAGACTTAAACAGATGCATTGAAATCCTCCTTAGAAATCCTCACTCGAAACGGTTTGTCCTCACTTGATGACTATTAATTGGTGAGATGAAAACATATTTGTCATTAACATTTAACAAACCTCCGTGTGAACCTCCAGTCGACACACATCACACAAAATCTATGTTTTATGATCGCAAGCATTTACATTACTAACTATCCTCTTCCTTGGTTGACGGTTTTCAGGCCCCAAAATCGGTGACTTTCCCCGACGATAGAAAGACTGTATTCTGTTTGGCAAACGTGACCTTTAGCAAACATTCACAGCCCTCAGGGTTTTATTTCCTCCAGAGGAAACCTTCTGCAATATTAATGCATTCTTATTAACAGTAGTCTTCACAGCAATATTTCAGCACATGCACACAAAATCGAAACGGGATAAATCCATGTATAGGCTGGATATCTTACAAATTAAATTTCTGCCATAGTTTTTTTTAACCCTCCAATAAATAAATAATTATCACAGCATGAGTAGCACACAGCCTTTCCTTTTTAATTTTCAGGGAGAGTTCAAAACCCCCCAAAAGCTTACATTTCTTCATTTGATTTTTAGTCCTGCTATTGAAAAAATTATTCAGATAAATTATCTTGTCATCAAAATGTTAGTTTACTCTGATATCTGAATCTTAAAATATCCTTTTGTAATATCAGGATAGGATATTTAAAAGCACATTGAAATCATTTTTGAAACAGTTCTTCTGTTCTGAGCTTGTTTTGATCTGCTTCCAAAATCAGTGAGACCTGAAATGAAACTACAATCAGTCACTCCAGACGTGTAATGGAACAAGATGAAGAGCCAGTTGATGACATAATATACAACTCATTATGCAACTGGATTCCCAAGACATGATGGATTGTCCCATCTACACTCTAAATCAACAAATCCATACAGTATAGTTAGTGCATCACCTATAATCTGACTGCTAACTCTCCTTGTTTTTAAGACTTGAAATTGACATAAAACCCATGAAGCTCTATTCCATAAGCACAAGATGTCAAAAAAGCAGCACTTACTTTTTAAAATGTGGGATTTGTTGCTCCTCCATGCTTGTCCAGTGCAGAAGTCTGAGAGCCAGAGATTTGTAAATCCCATGTCCGGGCTTCTCTTCTGCACCACCTGCTGTTTGGCCCAACCCTGTCTGGAGAGGAGAGGGCGGGCGGGGGAGACAGAAAGGCAAGAGATGATCTGTCGCCCGTGGTTTGGTCACCATGCTTCATCACATTCCCTTTTCTTTTTCACACAGTTTGTGATTCCAGGTGTCTGCTGAGCATCTAAAAAGATCCAACTGGCTGAGAGATGATGTGAACGCAAAGGAAAGTTTGGACAGTAAATATGAAGCGTGGAGTTTGCCTCGACCAGGTTGTGTTGTTATGGAAACCACCTATATTTTTGTGCAGTATTTGTTCACCTGGGTCATCCAGCTCTTAGTCTTAGGGGCTGTGTAAACACACCGCACACAACCTTTTTCTTAGTTTTTCCATCAATCTGTCTGTAAAATAGTTTAACGCTGATCTGTATCGATTATTGATTCCCACACACAACAAAAGACACTGACCCTTGTTTATTCTCAGTACTACATTCAAATAAGGCTTAAAACACTGTGAGCCTTCACTCTCAATAAGGGGGAAACAGAACAGACTCTTCGCTCCTGGGCAAGGAGTAACATTAACATAATTTGAACTAATCTATGTGTCCAAACTGTGGCTATGGAGACCTATTTGATGTGATGTTGGCTAGTGTAATGTCTCTTTGATAGCCGGGAGGCATTAACTGCAGATGCCTGCAATAATTACACACATGCATTAACCATATGTGACACCAGAGCTATAAATTGAGCACGCTGCATCCTATCAAAGCATAGTTGTAAAACTAAATCATCTTAGACAATATTGACCCCAACATAATTTACTGATATCATAGTCCCAAATGATCAGTATGCAGCTGCAAAAACAGCAGTGGGTAGGAGGGTTAACTTAATATAAAATAGGATGAAATCACTGAGAATAGAGGCTATCTATTTAATAAGGATTAAAGGAAAGCAGAGGAGGAAAGGGGCCGTGACAACATGAATTTCCACTTTGCCTCCATAAGACAGAAGGTGACTGTGAGGTCTTCAAATGGTGGGAAGGTCACTTCATCCTCAGACAGCCGGAGGGGAGAGAGAAGTCAAGGCCAAGGCTGGATCACTGCCTGGAGGGTGGGGGTTGCAACTCCTTTGGCAGAGCTGTGCACCGACTCCAAGGCCTTAAATGTGATACAAACAACAACAGAGAGCTGGTGGAGTGAAGACAGGGCAGGTCTCAGTACTCTCAATGTCCACACCTCAAGCTTGGACAAGTGGACAGAGTTCTTGGTACGGTGGGGTACAATTTAGGATGGTAAGACTTTTTACAGGTCCACACATTTCATGGTAATTAGGTGATAATTAGCAAGTAACCAATTTCGAAATTTATTTGGAACTACTGGAATATTTACCTAAAATTATCGAAAATTACTTTATGATAAACATTATATAATAATTATATTCCGCTATTTCCAAATAGCTGGTAATTTATTTAATACATTTCCAAGAAAAGGATACAAAGTTAATTGATATGTTTTATTTCCAAGTCTGCTGATAAATTTATAAATATTAGCAAATAACTTAGCAAATTTCTTTAAAAAAAATCAATAAATCATTACATTATACATATATTATATATATTTTTACCTTCATAAAATGTTAAACTATATTATATGGTACGTGGAGCTATAAAAACATAAAGACAAGAGGCAGCTTTTTGAAAAGTTTCAAAGTCAAGTGATGCTTGCCAGCTAGTTCAGGCAGACAACTCCAATGCACTGCTACACACATGACATACTCTACTTGATTCTGTATATTTCCAATGCACCCTTGCACTAAGGTGATCAATACTCCACTAATTTCTGCTACTCATGTAGCATTTCACAAGTCTGCCAACAGTCCGATCAGGTTGCTTTTGGACATTTTCATTAAGGAAAAATCATGTTTTAAAAATTGACAAATTTTGGAAATGTTCTACTTATGTATGGGCTTTCCAGATTCATGTTTCTATAAGATATTACCAACAAGGAAAATGCTTAAATTATGGAGAATAACTGAGGATAATATCTGTAGATGAGGAGAAGGACATTATGAATTTATTTCGGTATTGTCCAGTTGTTGCATCCTTTTGGCAGCAGGTGGCAGGTTGGTTATCTGAACAAGCAATCCTTTTACCTTTAAGCCCTCTCAATATTATTTTTCAAGATGATCAAAATTCACATTGTTGCTTAGCAAAGTTTATATATCTGATACTCCAAAATAGCTGGTTTTGAATTCCTTCATTTTATTTCTCAAATATTATTATTTACAGGCAAAAGATACGTATGAAAGGTAGAGCATATAAAGCTCAGATGTAAATAAATGGCGGCAGCTGGTAGCCTTGCTGGCACCAACAAGTTTGGGTTTTGACAATCGAGGGGACAGCAGAGAATTGAGTCTTCGGGTTAGAAGAAGAGGATTTTAGTTGTGGTAGAAAATCGATTTAGCAGCTGAGATGAAGAAAGAAGAGAGCAGAAAGTCTGAGAGGTCATACAGCAGCAGATGTGTGTGATTTTCCCTCAACTACCTGAAATCTCAGTTATTCTGCCCGCATGACTTCACACAGATAAGGGGAAGGTGGGGATGTGGAGGTCAGTCTACTGTAGTGGAAAGGTGCTGGAGACTGTCAGAGAGAGGGAGAGAGGAAGAAAGGAAGGGGAGTGTGCATATTTCACTGACTGGTGATGGCGTTAAATGACACCAAGTTAATTAAGTGAGTATTAGTCAAACGCAGCACTCAAGCAGAGCAGGTAAAATTGGTTATATTTAATAATTTAAAATAAAATAGATCTTAGACATATGTTACAGTCAAATAAAGTGTATGTGATACTGCTGTTTGAAGCCTAGTAGAGCAGTCTTGGTGCATATGTTGTAACCGTACCTAAAGGCTACAGGCTAAAAAGTGTATTTGTGACATTGACTGATTCTAGGATCTCTCCAGACTATAAATCACTTCCAAGGAACTGATTAAATAAGCTAATGTGAGGTTAACTAAACAGGGAACCTCATCTGGTAAATGTACTTCCAGAAAAAGGATCTTGCATGTGCTAACAATGGCAGAAATGATATGTGATGGGAAAGCGTGATGTAAACCACTTGAAGGAATAACGAGGTGTGTTGCAGCAAAGATGATTTATAGCAACAGGTTGTTCTGTTTTATGTCTTTTTCTGTCAGTACACCCCCTGAGACCCGCAGGATCAACTTTACTGTCTTTCAGAGACTGTAGTAGGTTTGGTTATAGAGCTATAGTGAAGCTACAGATATCCTATGAACATAGAAAATGGAACTAGGAATCCATTGGTACCAACCATATCATGCTAGCTTGTTGGGATGGAGGTTAAATAACACTACAAAGTTATGCTAAATTTTGGCGAGGAAAAACTGGCATGGTGATATTCAAAGGGATCCCTTGACCTCTGACCTCAAGATATGTGAATGAAAATGGGTTCTATGGGTTCCCACGAGTCTCCCCTTTATAGACATGCCCACTTTATGATAATCACATGCAGTTTGGGAAAAAAAAATAAAAAATTTTGAATGCAGTATAAATGTGTTATTTTCACCTACTCTAAAATGGCATATTTGAATATTTCTGCATACTCATTGTAATGAGACCATTTTTTGAAAACTTGACCTCACTGTATAAAATGACCTGTGGTGACCTCTAGGATAATCACAGCCTCATGAAACTTTACAGCCATAAACTAGAGACCTAGAGCATTCAGAGGATGGATGGCTTTCCTAGGTAGATAATCAATAAGGGGGTTTCTGAGCAGTTTCCAGAATAGAAGTGCTTGCCATCCAATTGCAGAAAAATGCAATTCTTGCAGAAATCTCCAAATGTCAAAAGTTTTTGATATCAAATAACAGCATGGCTTTTTCTGTGGTGTTCCTAAAGGTCTTGGTGTCTTAATTTGGTATTTTGGAGGGATTTATGACAATTTTTATCAATTCTCGAGTGGTAAAAAGTGTAAAATATAGCACAAAATCTCTGTAACAAATGGTATCAAACCAAAAATTGCTGCAACAACTTATGAAACATAAATGAGAAAATGGGAATGACAATCATATACTTCCATCATAATGTGCTAAGCTCTTATACACTTTCACAATTAATTTTGATTAATTAATTTTACATGTTTATTTCTGACTATTTATTTATTTATTTATGACTAAAACAACTTGACACACAGTGCTGAGCTGCATCTCAAATTAGTCTTCAGGTTCCCAGCTTTCAGATGATGTACACCACTTTTATTTGACATCTACCGTATACCTGCTATCTCCCCCTGAAGACCCCCTGTACCCCCCTAAAAAAGGCAAAAATGGGTCTATTGTGGGTCTCAGAGGGTTAAATGGCACATCATCTCCAGACTGGCCTCAGTTTTTGCCTCTGAATGACTCTGAATATACACTTCAACTACTTCGTCTGTATGACCTTTCCAACTGGATTCATTTTTTGAGGGTTGTGAGAGAGGATGCACTCCCTGTGTTCGTCCACTGGGTGGCCCACTGGCATAAACTGTGAATAATGTTTGGCAAGGTGATGAAAATATGAACATCACTGCACTCTGGCTGAATCAGAGGACTGTGGTGAGAATGGTGAGATGAGTGACTTTCGAAGAGGCTCAATAATTGAATTATACGGTAAATTGCAAGGAGAATCCAACATTTTCTTTGGTCTCGGTTTGTTATTATGATAACCATGAAATCATACCGTAACTGTGAAAACACATTGTTACAATAACTTGTGTTTTCTTATATGAAAAAGAGGCTGAAAAACACAATAGCCTACATCCCACCGAGTGACATCTAATCAAGCAGACAACATTACCAGTGCTGTAAAGGGAAGTAGTGGGGTTTAACTGCTTGTGGTTGGGGGAGTGAAAGTGGGAGGTCTAGAGGAGGGAGGGTACAACACCCTCATCTGCCTCCACTTACCAGTCTGATGTGCTCCTGGCTCCATCCAGCATCTCCCACAGCCACAACCACAACCTCTGAATGGAACATCCTGCGCAGTCCAGCTCCTCTGCGCCGCTTCCAGGGCCGTGTTTGATATTTAGCTGATGCTGGAATTTTATTGTTGGTGTATTTTTCTTTTCTGAAGAGGAAAAGCAAAGAACAGGACTGGGCTGGGGAGGAAGGGTGGATTGTTTTTATAAGCATCTGCCCCCGGTCCACTTGTCTCCCCAGAGCTGAAGTGATGTGGTGGGTCAAGGATGAAGGCTCCTTCCTGAAGTCTCCGCTCTGTCCTGTAGGATTCACATGGTGGGAGAGTTCAAATATGTCAAGGACATTGGAGACAAGAGCTACAGCTGTTTTACTCTGTTCACCAATCACAGGAGTAGATGCAGGCCAGTTATCTGTGTTCTTGCTTTTGGTTAAATCCATCAAAACCAGCTTGGCTTTACATCATTATATCTTTTCTGTTTGATCTCATCATATCTTATTTGCATTGAATCACTTCTCATGTCCTATTTCCGTCGTACTCTCTTTTCTATTTGATTTCTTTTCCATTATCAGTTTTGTTACATGAATATTATTCAGCCTCTAGGGGTCTGACACTCCTGTTCCAAGGATTTAGGATTTTATTCCGCCGCTGCCCTCCTTCTGACACCCAGCTGAATCACAGTTTGAGATTTCTAACTGTAACCTGTCTCGCCTTGTTCTCGTCTTTACATTCTGCAGCCCAATTTGACCCGCATTAAGAAAAACAACAGCGGTCTGAGGGCGTGTGTGTGTGTGAAATCTGGTTGAGAGCCAGATAAAACATTTCAAGCCACAAGCCAAATGTTCTGGCTACGTAGGTGGTCTGATGTTTAACGCTGTATGTTTGACTGAGGTTAATACTTTTGGTCTGGCTGAACCTCTAAAGGAGAAAAAAACAACGTTAAGACTACATGTAGCACATTAAGAACTGTGCTCTGTCAGCGTTACCCCATTCCCACAGATGCTTGTACAGTTATAGTAAGAGAGTTTCCTGGTGCAACTTTGAGGGAAACGACGCAAAACCTGTAGTTTTACACTCACGGTTAAAAAAAATTGTTTGACATTATGGGAATAAACCATTATTAGATGAGATGATAGATACCACTCATATCTGTTTGTTAAATGTAAAGCTACTGCCAGCATCTGATTAGCTTAGCTTAGCACAAAGACTGGAAACAGGGGGAAACAGCTAGCCTGGCTCCAGAGTCTCCACTGGTTGCCTGGCAACTGCTCCCAGCCAAGAAAGAGCCACATATGGTGCCTTCAAATGAAGTCGTGTACACGATATGCTTGGCGTTCAAGTGGTTAAGTCATGAGAACACCGCTGCTAAGCAACGGCAATATCAACGTTACTGTTGGCATCTAGAAGCCACAGAGGCTAACAATTTAGCATGCTATCAAGCAGGTAACATAATGCAGGAAATGCAAAGGCATAGTGACAGAGGAAAAGATGAGGCCGTTGGGAATATCAACATTTTCCCCAGACATATAAAATTACCAAGAAAAACAATATACAACTAAAATTCCAATATCTTAACTTATTATGCACCGAAAAATTAACTTCCACGGCCTCCGCCATTTCTGACGTCAACCAACACGTCACAACTCGTGAACTCTGAGCTTTCAGAAACTTTCCACTTACGAGGTCGTGAATACCACAAGAGGGGGGCGTTCATATGGACTCTTCTTGTTAACACCATAAACACGACCCCATTTGAAGGCACCATTGGACCAGGGGTGTCACACTCATTTTAGTTCCAACGTTCAGTTTTTATGCACCAAATATTTGTAACAAGCTCCCAGAAAACTGCAGGACCGCTCCAACTCTTAGTTCTTTTAAATCAAAGCTTAAAACTTTCCTGTTTGCTGCTGCCTTTTATTAAACCAAATAATTATCTTATATTGCACTATAACTTTACTCTTGTTTGTTATACTCTATTTTAGCTTCTATCCTAACTTTTATTCTTAGCTTGTTTTTATTTTCTAATCTTTAACGTTTTTATGACTGTTTTAATTATGGCTTAATGTTCTTTTGCACTTTGTCGCAATGTTCTCGAATGTTTGTGTAAAGCACTTTGAATTGCCCTGTTGCTGAAATGTGCTGTACAAATAAAGCTGCCTTGCCTTGCCTTGCCTAATACCTAATCTCACCACGGCATCACTACCCCCTTTGATATACTACGTCACGATGGAGTATAATCGCCAAAGACTTTGCACTATTCTTCTTATCATGCACAATGTAATAAATTACTGTTCACTCGATATGGGGTCTCTCCTGATTGAACTGTTGTTGTTGCCTAGAAAAAGTGAATGGCGTTCCTTGCGCACTTTTTGATGACATATTACACCTTTGCGCTTTGCCTCTGCAAGCCGCCTGGTGAGCGAAGAGCAAATTTCTTATCATGTGAAGGCAGCTTTATAAGGACAGTGCGACCCTCAGTGGACAAATAGGAATGACAGTGCAATTTATTGAAAAATTGGAATAATGAATTCTCTGCAATTTTCCCACTTTGCATCCAGTGGGTCGGATTGGACCCTTCGGGGGCCCTCAGGCCGGATGTTTGACACCCCCTGAATAGACAGTAAAGACAAGAAAGTAAAAAACAAAACAAAACATAGCCTGTTATTAGTACTCTATTGGTTGATTACCCGTTTGCTGGCTAGAAGACCTACCTCTCGTGAGCAGTTTCAGACACACTAATGATGGCGTGCTTTTTCAGCTGCATTACATCTTAGAAGAATCAAACCCTGTTGCATGATTAGCTTCCAGCTTCCTGCTCTTGAAATGTAGCATATAAATACAGATGGTATAACTACACTGACTGACTGATGTTTTGTGTTTGCTTGAGCTCACAGAATGAAGTGAAAGCCCCGTGAAACTCCAGTCCTCAGAGGAAAGGGAAACGGCAACCATGACAACCATGTTCAATTCACTCCATTATCATATCATTTCCAGATGTAGTACATATAATTCAAGACCTCCCCCCTCCTTCTCCTGCTGCTGGACCTCTTGCGTGTGCTCGGCTCTGAAGATGTTGAAAATAGATATTGTTGTGCAATCAAATGTTATTGTTGCCGTCTCTAGTAGTGGCACTCCTCCCTGCAATGTGGCACCTTACCTCAGGTCTGCTGAGCTTTAATTGTAACCTAATTATAAAGTCACAGAGCGCTTTATCACTTCATCATCTCAACCCTGCTCGCTTCCTGTTGCAGCACTTTTTTTTCACCTCCTACTTGCAGCTCTCAGTGTGCAGCATTGTTATCAGATGTATCCTTCACAACACTGTTTACAGTATTGGACTGTCAGACCCACAGAAGACAAAACAATTCCCAGAATGCCTGGAACGCTGCTATTTTTTCCCCTAGTCGGAGTGGCGTGGTTAAAGAGGGTCTCGCCACAAGCAATCTGTTGTTAGCGGTGTGGCGACCTCACTCCCACTGTCACTGCAGCTCAGAGGGAGGGAACAACCTCGACAACCTGCCCATCATCCCGACCTGATCACAGGGCAGAAGAGCTACAATCAACAGCATTTTGTTTTCATGTACGCTCGAGGTGTAGATAAAAGAAAAACTTGAGTCAAGCAGTCGGTCTTTTTCAAATAAGAACGTTAAGTAAAGCAGTATTTTTCCATTTCAAGGGGACATTTTTGGGAAGTTCTGTCTCCCTGAAACTCGTCATGTTTGGTCAACTTGTAGCAAGAACAAAGAGGTTCGGCATTAATCACACCAAACAGCCTTTCAACAACAGACTGCAAAGCAGATGTTTCAACATATTTCCATCACAAGTATTGACAGATTTCGTTGAAATAAGGAGTGGTAATATCCATGTTAGTTTATTGTTTAATCAGTCTTTGACTCAGTTGAGTAGATTACTTACAGAATCTAAATATATCTCTCAGAAAATAATACTGTGTTTTTGAAAGAGCATCTTCCTGTAAATCTCTCACATACAATATATACACATTATTTTGTATTATACATATACACTTGCATACACACGTCACAAAAGCATCACATCCGAAAGTGGATTCATCTGGACTTTTGAGGTTTTGCCGTTCAAATAGCTAAAATGCGTCCGCATACGTTCGACACGCGACAGCTTTGAGGGTGTTTTTACGCTCGGTCTGTTTCAGCAATTTAACAGTGATTATTGCTCAGATGTCTTCGCACTGATGTGAGATCATGGCCCCCTCTGAAATAATAAACCAAACTCAGACCTGAGCAGTCATCTGAGTTGGGTGTGAGCCCAATTTGATGAAGCTTTATTAGCCAGTTGAGTGCATTGTGTAGTCCATTAGTGGTGATTGCTAATTGTTCCTTCTGCCAAGGAGTTGGTTTTAGGTCTCGTCTCTTTACTTAGCAAGATTTAAAAAGAACAACAAATGGATTTCAGTGAAATTTAGTGAAACGTTAAGGAAAGCTAATTGGATTTTATTGTCAAAGTGAGGCCTTCTTTGTGTACTTGCAACCAAATTTAGATGGCACACATCAACTCCAAGCAATCTTGCAAAGCGTGATGGTATTCTGCCTACAGGTGGCGCTGCAGCAACATGGTAAAGTTAGATGGTCATAACTTTTATTTAGCTAAAAATCAGTACAATTGTCATTCACTGTTTTGTATGCAAATTCAGATCCAGACTGAAATTTATATCCTCTAAACATTATTTTATGATCAAAATAAGAGTTTGTGTTGAGTGCCTTCTTGTTGGATGTCTCTTCACGAAATCAAAGTAAGTAAATGAAAGTTGACATCAGTTCTATCCAGAATAACTGGATAAAAATACCTATGGGAACACGTTCAACTGTCACACAACCAGAAAACTGGAATCGAATTCTATTCACCATAAATCAAGTGTCATTGTAGGAACTAATGATTGTAATAGTTGGGAGTTTAACTGCAATCTCTAACGGTATATAAAATTAACTCCACTTTAACAAATGCTGCTTAAATTTCCTCCATCAGATTGTCACAAGCTTTGATTCAAACCACTTATCGTTTGACTGCGTGTACTACTGTTTGCCTTCCGATCCTAAATGAACAGTAAGCATCGGGACTTTGAACTGAGTTCAAATAATGATTAACCGTGTCACGATTTCCTTTTTTTTTTTTTTTTTAAACGTGGCAGCAGATACTGTTGCACATAATGTAAACACACAGCCTCAAGTTGAAAATAAACAGCTCTCCTCACTGATTGATTGCAGACACACATAGCGAGGGTGGGGCTATGCAGCGGAAATTAAAATGTTGGACACTGTTTCAAACAAAAATATCCCTAGTCACGAGATGTTAAAGAGAATACAGTACTATGTTATAATCTCAATATAGCTTCACATTAAGTGCGAAAAGCATCAAATCTGAGTTGGTGCATCCGGCAATCACAGAGAAAGCCGGAGCACACTTGTGGAAATAACCCAAGAATTGTAATATTATTGTTTATTTAAAAGCTGTAAATTAAAACTGTCTACAAATATATCATTTATTGTGGTCTGTGAGTGGAATATAACAGTGTGCCCACTTTCCACTTCTCTTCAAGTGAATGCCCCACCCCGCATGGTGCTTCTGTTCACAGGATGATTCATAAACTGGCCCTCTAATTCAGAAAGCAAATCACAAACTACACTAATGCAGTGATGCAACAGACCTCATGCAAAAAGATTTCTATATATATATATATAGATTTTTTTAATTTTATAAGTGGGGTTCATCGCTACTAGTCTGTGTGGCAGGCAAGAAAGCAGAGCAGCTTAGCCAATAATGTGCAGATACTGGATCTGAGCAGCGTTAAAGTTCAAAATCTGCGTCGAACACGCTGTTTGGAGGTGCTCGACGGGCGAGTCGTTTAGAATCAGCGAAGGTTTTGATAGTGCCTCTAGAGTGACCCAGTCAGGCTTCACATTTCCACGGCACAAAACCTTCCAACCACTCATACAATTCAGGGAATGTACATGCCACCTCCTCAGGGGCCCTCTCTGTGACCCCGTGGGGACTTCACTGACCCCCTAGGTGAGGCTCTCCATGCAGAATTCCTTAACGTATCACATACTGGGCTGAAGCTCTCTGCTCAAACGAATGAGTTGATTTTTAATGAGTTGATTTGAACTGAAACAAGAGGTATACCGGTTATGTCTGAACCCTGAATAAGAGCTTTATACTGTATTATGAGCATTTCATGTAGTTCTGTGTGACTTCAAAGTGGTTGTGGATATGAACTTATTCTATGATATTTGTTGTGGAGCTTGACGTACGCAAGAATAATCTCTTTAAGCCTGTGAGCCTGTCAAAACCTCAATTTATAAAAGTGAAATGAAAAATGACGTTCCCATACAACTAAATTGCATTCTCGGTTACGTTTGGAAGGAAACGTATTTTGTCATTTGTCTTTGACGTATCACGTGAATGACAGTTCCATTGAATAAAAACTTTATTCAATAATAACGGGTATAACAAGCAAGGAAGTCCACTACTGGTGGGTGGTGGGACGGGGCGGGACGGGCGGTGGATGGGTCCAACAAACACCAGACTTTCCCCCAGGAGACCGCTGTTCATGTCCCGTGTGAAACGTAGGCATTTGTTGCGTTTTTAAGTCATTTTAAGCCAAATCATGATGTTTTTTTTACTAAACCTAACCCAACAGTTTTGTTGTCTGAACCTAACTAAGTAGTTTTTTTCATTTTTGGTTTGTTTTTCTTCAATTAACAACATGAATCACATGTTAAATCCTGTTTAAAACTGCAACCGTATCCAGGAGAAAAAACGTTTCCCTCAAAACGTATTTTGATTATGCAGTTTAGTTGTATGGGAACGGAATTTTGTGGGTTGGGCGATTCCCATGGTTGGGTGAAACCATGTATATTGTAATCTAGCTTTAAAATTTGAAGATTATTTACTCTGATAGTGAGGAATCGTGTTCAACACATTTAAGTAAAAAGGAAAAATTCATCTCTGGAAAGTCAGAAATGTCTTCTCATTCAAATGATCGAGGTCAGGGCAGTAAACGCTGATGTTCGCTTGCAGCGTAAAATGTTGGTTTGCACACAAGGCGAGTTCATTAGCTGTGGTGCTTTGTTGATATATACTAGCCGCCGTCTATCGATGCAGGGTTGTGGATTTTTTTTCTTAATTAAGAAACAAAATAACTTGGCTTCACTTGATAATTAAAGCTTACTGGTTCTGCTTGTGTGATGGGAGGAAGCATCATGCATCATTTTTGATTAATTATTCTAGCTGGGACTTAAATCGCATCTAGTAGCATATTGTGACTCACTGTCAGCAGAATATTCACAACACACTCGTATGAGGGAAGCTGCACCCACTGCAATTGGGAGTCCCTTGCTAACAGGATATTTGAAACTCAGAGAAAACCATGCGCTGGGTGGTTATCAGCTGATTGTGCCAATTAACCGCCCACAAACTAGAAGCTTGAGTGTCTTTAGTGGTGAGCTTCACTCAGTGACAAAAAATAACAGCACTTAGTGGTTTTTGCTTGCTTTGTCCTCCCGCTGCACAACTGGAGAGATCAGATCAAGTCCTGGAAGGTGACAGGAAATTCCACAGTCGGCTACGTCGCTCTTAACACAGTCCAGAGCAGCGAGGGAGCCCTGGCTCCGTAGGGGGGGGGGGAGATAAGTGCCGGCTACGCCAAGAGGTTGGAAAGGAAGGAGTGGGAGGGGCGTCAGTGATCTCCCAGGTGGGGACATCTCAAATCACGTCACCACTTGCTGCACTGTCGAGCGTTCGTGAGGGCAGGACTGGTCTCTGCAGTGCAGCCTCCTGAGCAGCCGCTGCAGCTTGTTGGAGAAGTTTTTGTTCATCTGCCTGTACATGAGAGGCATCGCGAAGCTGCTGGAGAAAGCCAGCAGTTTAGACACACATCTCAAGAAATAATACGTAGGCAAGTAATGTGCGTTGCTAATGTACCCCGGTGCACCGGCTACAGTGTGCACCAGCAGGGTCATGTAGTATGGGGTCCACAGTACAAACTGTACGCAGACCGAGGCTAGCAGCAGCCTGTGGATAGAAGGGTCCAAGCGAGCCGAGTCCTGGTCCAGAGGCGTGGACTCCTTCCTGATGCGCAAAATGAGCACAAAGGCGTAAAGAACAGCCACGGCCGGAACCACGTAGCCGATGAACATCATGATGGCGTCCGCCGCCTCCTTGTTCTGCATTTTGGAGCACTCCACCATCTTCGTGGAGATGTGGTTGCACACGTAGAAGAGCAGCGAAGAGAAGCTGGTGAGCACCGCGCCGCCCCAGATGAACCCGCACACGTGCTTGGTGTTGTACACGCTGGACATGTACGTGCGAGGCAGCGCCCGCTCTATGTAGTAGTCCAGGCTGAGCAGCGTGGTGGAATACATGATGACCAGGGAGGAGATGTTGAAGAGGATGAGCAGGGTGATGTAGACCTCGTTGGTGTACTCCCACGCGTGCCAGCGGGTGAAGGTGGAGCTCAGCAGCTCCACGGGCGCCACCAGGTTGAGCACGAGGCCCGCGATGGCCATGTTGACGAAGTAAACATCCGGCATGGTCATGGACACCTTGTTGGAGAGGTTGACCGCGACCAGCAGCACATTGTAGCACAGCCCCAACGGGAAGCACACCAGGAGGTAGATGAGGGAGAGGACAGACAGGATGAGGCCAAAGTCCTGGCAGAGCCGGAAGTCCACGCTGGTGTCCGTCTCATTGTAAACCATGCAGAGCCACATCGCTGGGCTCTGACACAGGTCACACGTCTCTCAACAGGCCGACTGCTGGCAGAGAGACAGGGAGACAGGAGTATTGTTACAGAACAGATAATAAACGTCATAGTTGTTATCGATTAACAATAATAATTAGAGTCCATGTAATATCAATAAAAATCTATAGAACTAATAGAACTACTGGTACTTTCATATGGCACTTAATTTAATCGTTTATGTGGATGTGATCACCAAGCAGTTTCATTGCCTATTTCAGTGTGTAAGAATGATAAAATAAGTTCAGAACATTATATATCATTGTATTAAGAGCATGTGAAAAAGGAGAAATGTAAGCAACAGCACAATTATAAAATAACCAAAATCACATCATCATTTTTGTGAGGTTATGAGGACATTAGGGCTGTCCTGAATACCATTTTTTGGTATTCAGGACGAAAAAATTGTCCTGAAAGACAAAGAGTCATCTATTTACATGGAGGTTTGCGTTTTCAACAATGACCAAATAAAACACTAAAAAATGTAAAATTAGAGTGAAAATGAACAGTAAATCATGTTCATGATTTACTGTTATTTCATGGGCTATTTTGGAATTTAGAAACAAAAAATAAATGAAAAACAAAGCATTCACGTAGTGATTTCGAGGTCAAATACCATGGCACGGCTTTATGTATTATGTATGTGTTTGACGTTGCGTGTTCTGCCTGGTTGCGACAAGTTTAAGATGAGAGTCCCAGAAGACATTAGTCCCTTATTATGTTGAATTATATAACTCAAGAGGTGATCGTTCATCACACTAGAGCTAACAACTTCTGTCTATTGCTGGCAATGGGTATCATTACATGTAAGTATTAAAGGGGACATATCATGCTCATTTTCAGGTTCATACTTCTTATTTTAGATTTATTTACTACTTATTTGGGGTTTCTACTAGAACATGTTTAGATGCTTTAATGTTCAAAAAACACATTATTTTTCTCATACTGTCTGTCTGAAAATACCTGTATTCACCCTGTCTGTCTGAAACGCTCCGTTTAAGCGCCTGTCTCTTTAAGACCCCCTCCTGAAAAAGCCCAGTCTGCTCCGATTGGCTTGAGAGAAAAATATGATGCACCTTTGCAGAGGTAGTTCTCAATCTGTGGGCAATATATTCTAATGGGCCTGCATGTGACATAGGATGGCTTGTTGAATCACGTTTCCTGATCTAGTCAGCCCACAAAAAAACTGACTGGGTTATCTTATTTCACAGTTTGTGGGTTGGTAGGCACTCCAGACACGCAAATGTATGTGCGCAAGCACTGAAACAGCGAGTTTTTTTACCTTTAAGTTTTGAGGAAGTCACAAAAAAACAAACCACATTCAGTAGTTTTTCTCTCTATGAGCAACCCTCTCTGTTGCTGCCTAGAGGAGCAAACAAGGCCTCGACACGAAAACACGTCAGCCACGGCGCAGCTATTATGCGCTGGGTAACACTGTTAATTTCACTTCACTGCATCTGACTGGCTGAATGCGAGCGCCTCACAATATGTTTCATTTGCTAGCTCAGCTTCAAAACCCACTATTCCTCCTGTGTGAGAGCCACACTGGGCAGAGCAAGTGTTTGACGCCTCTGCAAGCTTTTCCTGTCTTGCTCTGCGGCTCTCTCTCTCTCTCTCTCTCTCTCTCTCACTCTCTCTCTCTCTCTCTCTCTCTCTCTCTCTATCACAGTCACATGCAGGGGGTAATGCTAGCTGTGCTGTGCTGTGCTGTGCTGCCATTGTGCTGTTCACATGATCAAGCAGCAGCCAGATAAAGAAAAACACTTCTCTTGCCTGACACTTTGCAGAATGCTAAAGCACATGCACCTTCTGTTCAGGTTGACTGGGGGTCGGGCACGTGGTGATGGGTTAGATTTATAAAGAGTGAAATGTGAAGCAGGCTCTGGCGGAGGGTCAGCGAGGATCGAGTCGCGGGGTTGGAGTTCAGGGCAAGGTCAAAGAAAATGACCGTGCGCATGTCGGGAGTGTTTGGGATCAAGCTTGACGGGGGCTGCAAGTGTTGAAAAAAAAAGCTTATGTAATGCTGCCTTGCATAATTAACTCAGGTCATTTTAAATAAATTATTCAAACAGCTTTGGTCGAGGAAGTGGAAGATCATAAGGCTATTGAAGGATTGCCGTGATAAGTCATCCGAGTTCACTGTATTTTATTTCCTCAGTGATAATTTGGCAGTTGTGTTTCCACATGTTTGGCTTCACTTCCAAAGCTGCTTTAAAAAGGAAATGATTCTCTGAAGAGTAAATAAACTTAAAAAAAAAAAAAAATATGTGCATAATTTTCTGGAAACCTCTCCCTTGGAAATACTGTGGAACAAAAAACAGGAAGGTCGTTTTGTTTCAGGAGGATGAGTAACGATGCCAGTAAAGGGGAAACATTCTTCCGTTCACTTACGTAACACCACTACAGAGGGGCTGTTTTGGCCTTAAGCCTCAGACACAGACGCATACACACACACACACAAGGCAGTCAGTCCCTCCTCTATACTACTCCAACTGGCTGTAATGAGACTACAGTGGAGGCTGGAGCTCAGAGCCGGACTGGAGCAGGATCAGGAGGAAGAAAGAAAGTGTAGAGTTACTCTTTACAAAACAACCTGTCTTCACCAGGACAGGAGCGCTGGGTCAGACCTCTTGTAAACACGGCTCTCTAACATAAGCAGCTGGTGACTCATTCACTAAAACAGGCCTTGACACCAGTGCATAATCAGCTATGGTGCTCTCCCATAGATTATGTGCTTTTCTCTGAATGTGTGGAAGACGTTGCCCTTCACTCCTTCAATAACCTCTGATCACTTAAGGAGAAAATGACTTAAGAAGTTGGCGATTATTAAAGAGAGCGCACCGCATTGTGGCTGGCTGTCCCCATTCATTAACACCTGCTGCGTTCAGACGTTTTAGCCGCCCTTTCATTATCACATTGGCTCGCATTACAGCTTCCGACGAGCTACAGGGTTCCTAATATTCTGCATAAATAGGTTTGAGGTAACCTGACGCTCCAGATGGTTTGTTAACACAGAGAAGCCGTCATTGGAAACTGTTTGGAAAAGGACAGGCACTTTCAAAAAATACTCGGCGGGTGATTGGATGAACCATCTGTCAATCAAACTCTTCCCGAAGCCAGTCGGGAGAAGAGTGACAACATCTTTTCCATCGAGAAAAGCCTTCAGTGCCGTTCTTTGCTCTTCTTTCACTGAAGAAATACTCTCCATTTCTGATATAGCAGAAATATATATTGCAGCATCTACGCTAACCTCTTCAGGGCTCTTCATTGTTGTTTAGAACAAACAGTCGCCTCTCCGTGTCGTCAAAGAACAGGTATTGCAAAGAAGCGAAAGCCAATTGGTCATTCCATTGCAACATCAGCGCCCAGCAGTAAAGCTACTCTTCCGCCATTTTGGACTTAAAGCGACTAACGGACGCCAGTAAAACGTCCGCCTACAAAGTGCCGTACAAAAGTAAAACAAAATGATGTCTATTCTATTGTCATATATTTCATGTCTCTACCGAAATGGCCTGTGTTGAACAATATAAATATTATAAACTATTATACTATTTACTTACTTACTGTTACTATTAGAACTGTTGCTGTACTTGCTTACTTATTTATTTATTTATTAAACTTTTTTGCTCGGCCGCTTCCCAGAGAAGCATAAAGTGAGCGGTGGACATAAATGGAAGTTAAGCCACGCCCCTAGCTGCCAGCAGCGCCTCACAGGATGCTGATTGGTCCGTGCTCTAGCTTGCTGGACACAAACACATTACTTGAAGCCTGACAAGATGGATTTTCGTGTGATATGTATCGCGAGAATCTAGCTGCGGTGCAAGGTTAGGTTTGTGGTGGTGTTTGACTACATAACACTTTGTTTCCTGTTACTCTATCGATAGTATCAGCCTAGTATTTGACACAAGACCTTGAGAAAACAATGACGAGGTAGAGATGAAAACGGACACCATCGCATTTATAATGCGTACTGGACTGAAAGTAAAAAGTGGAAACTGAATCCTTGGAATTTCCCACGTTTACCTTCTGGAAGTGACAGACACTTGATAGTATGTGCACACATATTTTGTTTCATGCTGGCCCTTCATTTCAAAAATCACATCCCCAGGATTTCACCCTTTTAAAAACAGGCCACACCAATCAAGGCATAGTTTCCACGGAGTACAGTTGTGACGCATGAATAGAGAAGGAAAAGCCAGTTACTACAATATCATGGAGCAATTAGTCTCCTCTGTATTTCCTCCATGTCACCACAAAGAAAGAAAACACATAGCCCATACTAAACAATAGGCTCGTTCGAGATGAACTGCGCCTCGCCTGGAAAGTAGACGAGAGGCAGCAGCAGGGGGGGGCGGTGACAAAAAGCTGCGGTCAAGTCGGACAGTTTCCAGCAGCCTTCAAAGAATTTACAGGAAGTTGCAAAGATAGTTACATCCTGTTAGATTCATTCCTGTTAGAGCACGTTGCAATGAGCACTGCAATACACACCGAAAAAACTCGACCAACGGACGCTCATCGACGGCCCCGAACTGTCCGAGGCCGACCGTCGGCTTGGTGTGTCAGGGCCTTAAGAGCCAATCAGCTCTTTGATCAGGGGACAGCCAGGCGTTTCCCATCATGCCCTGGGTCTTGCAGTCGGTGGAGAGCAACAGCGGCGCCTGGCTCTAAAAACTGTGGCCGCCTCGATCTCGTGAGGTTATCGTTGCCCACGTGCGCATGACGTCAGAGCGAGTCGGGATCAGGTCGGACACAAATCTAACCGGCATGCATTGTGCGGCGATCGCGGGTGATAAATCATGGTTTTCATATTAAACATATGAACAGCCACTGCAGGCTTTGCACTGTCTGTCTGCATCAATTCACTCTGGGCAACCTCTACTTTCATTGCACTTTAGCTCTGCACATTTTGCCAGCAGCCCTTGATAATGAAATCTCTAGTTTTCCACTCAGCTGAGGGGACAAACAGGGGCAGGCGAGGTGAAAGAAAAATGCCTACTCCTGCTTATATGAGCTACGTCTGTTTGAATTCAGAGTAATGAGGACCATTTCATTTTTGAAGTCCATTTCAGATTCTGCCAAAACTACACATGGAAGTGATGTTGAGGTTGAGTGAAGGTCAAAGATGCTGTATGCTGTTCACATAAGCAGGCACTATATTCTGTTGGTATTACAGCATGCACTCGTACTACCGGAGGCATATGAACTTGTGGTAGTTGTGTCTCCTTTAAAAGGCAACATTTATGCAGTGATTTAAGTATGCAAATTAGTTCTTGAAGTATGCATGTGAGAATAAAAAAACAGGGGAAAGGTGGCTTCCTGCTAGCTGCTTGCCTAAATAAGAATAGATAAGCTCTTGTCAAGTGTTCGTCTTGCACGACTTTGACTGCAGACGTAGACTTGGTTAAGCCCCGTCTGAACTTTTGTGCCCTGCTCCGTGTCAAACGTAGTTAAGTTAAATATCCCCAGAGGGGGAGGCCGTGCTACAGCATGCTTTCAGCCCCACCAAACATGATCTCGTAGGAGTGACGCCCACGTGCTTGACGTCTCAGCGTTTTGAAGCCAGATCTCGCGGGCCGATGGGAGCAGTGTGACATACTGGGCCCACACCCCTCATATATCCTTACTGGAATCTACAGGCTCTTCTCAGAAAGCACTGAGTGATGTCACATGATTCGCTGCTTGCGTCTGCAGCAGCGTGCAGAGGAGCGACAAAATAAGAAAATAAGGTCTCACATTTGCACATGCTGTGACTGGGCGGCAATGTCAGTTGCAGTATAACACAATGACATTGTGTATAACACAAGTATAAGTAGTATAACACAATGACAGTCGATGCACAATATTTTTTTATTAGTGTATAATTTTAATTACCTGCCCACAGAAACTACTTACAGTATGAGAGGCCATAAACATGTAAATGATTCATTCAAGAAAGTCCCTAAATCTCTCTGGTTCTCAGCTGCCTTTTATTCTTGGAAAGCAGCCCATTAACTGAGATTTTTAATGAGGGATCTGACTTCAGGTGCATGCTAATGCTGCATCACATTTTGCAAATTAAAATTACTAAGCTCTCAGAGGTGATTAAAATACTTTCCATCAACTCCATTTTTGTGAAAGGGTATAATATAATTCAGAACATTTTTCCCCAAATCATCATCAGTCCCCAGAGAACTGAGTCACAGCGCTGGAATTTCGTTGTAGGGAAGTTTTGAATGGATTCCTCACAAACTATACAGAATATCTGGAAAACTGTACTCACAGGTGAATCATCTACCTGCCTATCGTCCTTCTCGTTAATCTGTTAATCTACAAGTCTGATGGGTTAATCACGGAAAAACCCATAGGACCAAAATGTTAATGGACTCGCTGCTGCGGAGAGGGTGTGGGACAACGTCACATCTGTTTTGGAAAAACAGTATTGCCTCATATCAAGTTCTAGTGTAAGAGACTCTGGTCAAGCCCAGGTCAGTGTCAGTAACTGCGTCTTTTTGGCAACATGTTGAACTGTGATGGACAAAGTCAGAGTTCAATGGTCAGCACAAAGCAGGCTTACTGCCATTAAGCCATGGCACACATGCCCAGGTCCCCTTCGGTCACATGGATGAAGTTGACAACAACAAGTGCAAAGCCTCAAATCTCAAGAAGCATTTAATTTGGTGAGCGGTAGGACTTATCTGAGCAGAACTACTTTGTCAGAAAGTCACTCAGCCTCTAGTTGCTGTCCATAATTAGTGGTACGTTATTAGTAAACGAGGGGAACATCTGTTAACATATGTTATTAAATAATGGCTTTAAAAGCTGATCAAAAGTCTTGATATCATTTATCGAAACAAAGATGTCAAGCCATGTTGAAAACCACTGGATAATTGGAGAATAGAAATAGAAATAAAAGAATAAGAAAACTTGGCTACAAACCAGGAGAATATAATATAGGTGCTGTTGACGTTAAGGCGATAATAACGAGTTAATGCAAATTCATTTTAATGCCACTAATTTCTTTAACGCATTAATGCAACTTGCCATTTTTAAGCTTGTAGATAGGCTTACATTAAACTAGAAAACCTAAGGGAATCATTGGTACCAAACATGTTATACTGGCTTGTCGAGAAGGAGGCTAAATAATGCTCCAAACTTGCGCTAAATTTTGGCGAGGAAAAACTGGCATGGCCATATTCAAAGGGGTCCCTTGACCTCTGACCTCAAGATATGTTTTAATTTTGAAGATTTTTTTACCAAGTTGCTGGTGTACGATTTATTATTTTAATAATAAAGAACAATTAAATACATTTATACACATATATATATATATATATATATATATGTGTATTTATTGGTCACATTTTGTATTACAAAGTTAGGAAAGCAATGTTTAAGTAAAGCCTGATGTCGCCTCACACATATAAGAATGATCCCAGTCACTTCCACACAGTGAGTCATACAGTTTATTAATTAATCACTGGTATCGGTACTCGGTATCGGCCGATACCTAAAGCCCAGGTATCGCTATCATATCGGGACTTAAAAAGTTGGATCGGTGCATCCCTACTGACAGCTGTTGTTGCCTGTTGGACTTGAGTTTGCCATGTTATGATCTGAGCATATTTGTTATGCTAAATGCAGTACCTGTGAGGGTTATGTACATTATTTGTCATTGTTTTGTGTTGCTAATTGATTTCCAATAATAAATATATACATACATTTGCATAAAGCAGCATATTTTCCCACTCCCATGTTAATAAGGGTATTAAATACTCTCCCTTTAAGGTACATTTTGATCACATAAAAAATGTGTGATTAATTTGCGATGTAGTAATTCCTCATTGATGGTCTGGGATATAAAGACTTTACTGATCCCAGTAAGCGAGGCTGCCTTCATGTTGCAGTGTGCCAGTTATAAACATCGCATGATGTGTTCAACCTAAATTAACACACTCAGTATGACATCCGATTAGCTCTAATGGCAGATGTCTAGTCAACAAGATATTATGCATGCAAAGAGCAGCCTACCACAACTTGAAAACTACACTTTTTTATTAACTTTAGAGACTTTTGATTCAACTGATAACTTTTCTTTCCCCAGCACTAGAGAAAGCTGATCCCGTGAGAAACATCTTCAGGTGTTGTTTTCCAAAACTATAATATAACCGCGTCGTTAAAACCGTGGAGCTACTAGAGCTGAACAAACCAGCCTATCGTGGGCTATTTATTATTGCGGACATTGTGTGTCTCCATCACACTTGACTGCGCGGATCGCAGCGTGGATAGCTGTCACGGCTTTTACACATTATTCTACTATTACTGCGGCTGTTGTTGGCTCAGCTGCTCAGCCTCGCATCTATAGCCGTCTCCAACGGGACACTTTACTAGGGTAATTCAAGGCGACAACAACTCATCAGTGGGTCTAAATAACACGAAAAGAGAGGAAAAACTCACCCGAAACGTATATATTTGGCTCGGTGACAGACCTACGGAGGCATTGGGTCTGGCTGTAGCATTTCCACTGGCATTTCTCAGTCGTTTCATTTCAAAAACACACGTCCTGAAAACACTCGCTTTCGTGCTCTTTAAAGAGCCTAGAAACAGTAAAGAGCCGTTAAACTGCGTTCCGGTGGAGACTGACTCTTCATCTATCAACTTTTGGGACGAGGCTTGTTCTGGAAAGGGGCCGTCCGTCCGTTTGCAGACTTTACTACTGCTGGTAGTGCTGCTGAGCCCGACACTGTGTACACACGTGACCCTCCCCCCACCGTCTCCCCGCTGCCGTTACTGCTCCACGGTCGCGAGGCCCGAGCGGACGTTCTCTGCTCTGATTGGACAAGAGGGCAGGGAGGGTGGGGCGCGAGGGAGACCGAGGGGAAACACACACACACACACACACACACACACTACCAGAAAAAATTACAAGTTTACCAATATTGAGCAATTTATTATTAGAACAATGGTTAGTGAGTAAACACAATGTTATTTCCTAAGTGGTGAGTTTGAATGTTGTTTTTGTGTTTCTCCATTATTTTGTGTTTCCCCCCACACCTTAAAGCTGCAATGGGTAGAAATGGAGTAAATAGGCTATGATTAAAAAAAGTTATTTTTTTATAAAACGGTCACTATATCCTGACAGTAGTGCATGAGACAAAAAATTGAGTTTCGGAGACTTTGTTTTTCCGCATTCTGGTGACTTTAAAACAATGGAAATAACAACATAATAAGTACACTGCAACAGCATTTTTATGTTAAGCTTTTGATTTTACCTTTAACTCCCAGGAGAGAAAACTGAATAATTTGCCCTTCTGTCATAAACTTGGCGTGTGAATCTCAAGCATGAACTAATATTTATCAGTTTTTATTAATTTGTTGCCTCTGCTTGAGTAATTTTTTCAGTTAGCTCTCTCCCAATTTTTCTCTCCGTCATTAAGAAGAGATCAGTATGAACAGGAGGAATAAGTCCTGTTGCAATGGCCATATGGGCACCTGACTATTGTTTTCAGACAGATTAAAAAAAATTATGAACCTATCCTTTAATCCTTCCTTACCAGTTAGGCCTATCTCTGAGACACTTAACTCATAAACAGGAGTTCAGACTGAAAACAGCCCTGCATTAAAACAACACCAGAGATTGTTGTTTCAGATATGAAATATGATCCAGGAGGGCCAGTCTGAGTAAAAGATCCACAAATTTGAAGGTTTATCAGTCAGAAAGTTTCCATTCTTGCATCTAAAACTAAATGTCACCAGAGAACAAATCCCTGCTTCAGACAAATCTCTGTTCATGTCCTAAAGGTTATCTGCAGTCCTACTTGTCCTGCCTCCCTCAAGATGAAAGAGAATTAATATCATGTTTGAAAGCACAGAAGAATTTCTATTCTGATGAACATATGAGGAAACATTCGTAATGAACCAGAGTTGATTATCACTTTGGGAAGTCCTGTAATAATGGTAGAGGGATGAAATGCCTTTGTGTTGTTCTGTTGAATGGAGTCTTCAATTAAGCAACTGAAGTTGGCTAAGAAGATTAGGGATTATCATGTACATTCGCCACAGTTTATAGCACATATCATAATCCTGACATGGAGAACAATGTCGCACAGCAGATGATTGAATGACGTACTAGATGTGTCTTGTTTGAACAGCAGCTAATTTGATCTACTCTGATAATAAGTTCGTTCATAACTCAATTGTTTTATTACAGTGCCTAAAGGCGGCACTGAATTATGACTTCAATTCATTTCCTGGTTTCTTGCTTTGCTGGTAAAACATTCTTCATGTTGCATTTTGCAAAGCCTGAGACCATATTGTATTTTAATAACCCATATAAATCGCAGTGATTTCAAGGTCCCATATATAATCATTACAGAAGTATTACCACTGCTTTTAGTAGGTGCTGATGAGTCATAGATAGCAAGTACATGTCATCAGTTTTATTGTCACTAGAAAACTATAAAACCTTATTTGGTCATTGATAAACTCCATCCATGGATCTGATAACATGGCGCATGGCAACATCAGGTCTTAATCAGCGCTTCAATGTGCACAGATCCATCACTCAATTTCCTGCTCAGCACCTGAGGGGAAGGAGGGATACGGCAACAAAGCCCTGAAGTGAAACCCTGAAGGTCCACAGTGTTAAAAGAACCTGGAAGCAGATATTTCATTAAACTCTCGATGTCTCTGCGCCCCTTCAGCTCTCCTCGCAACTATTGGATTAGTTCTAGGCCAGCAATAAAAATGAAAAACAGTAGTGAGAGATTTTCGGAATGCACAGTTTCAAAACAAAATGCCTCGCCGTGGCTCAGCGAGCACACTCGAGCTTTACAGAGAGTGCGTAGGAGTGCTGAACATAAGTCTCTTGTGCCACTTTGAAAGAACTGAGGCAGAAATATTGGAATGGAATAATTCAAGAGCAGCATGTTTCACAGATCTTATATCCAAGAGTTAGCGTACCAGAGTCCTGTTCAGTCTAATAGATTCAGTTGTTAGAGCTCTTGCTCAGTCAGAGATATGTGTAACCATAGAAATGAGAATATAGTGTACAATTTAATAACCGATCCTTCAGGAAACTGTAACTTTTCCCTGGTTGTAGCTATCATTGAAACTAAATCAGCCACGTAAGAGCATTTCAATCAGGGGAGACCCAGTATCGATTGAACAATAATTTATTATATGATACATGATAAGAAGAATAGTGCAAAGTCTTTGGCGATTAGACTCCATCGTGACATAGTATATAAAAGGGGGTAGTGATGCCGTGATGATATTAGGTATATTCCCCCCTTGGAGTCTGGACACTGGTGGTGGTGGTGGTGGTGAAGGGAGTACTGAAGATCCAATGAAGGGTTGTGGAGCAGGTCTGATAGAGTAGGAGCCAGTAGAGATAAGAGAGACAGAAAGGTTGTGAATGAAAGAGTGTAAAGAGGGTCTTCCTGTCTGAACTTTCGCTTTAAGCTTCATAAAACTCTGTGCTCTAAATGTAAAATTCACTTTAGTCACATTATTTTCAAAAAGTAAAAAAAAAGAAAAAGTATGCCTTATAATGTCAGTTGTCACAACATGGCAGTAATGGGAGATTAGCGCAGTGGAAACATACAATCTTTCCGTTTGCATGTGCTATAGCGATCACTTATGCAAGAAGGAGCTCTGCATCTCAGGAGCGAGTCTTAAATGTCAGGCGCTACACTTTCCACAGCTGCAGCGATGATGGAGCCAAATCAGAAGCAAGCAGAGTATTTCCAGCAGAGGAGCGGGGAGATATTCACCAATTCACTGAACGATATGATATGACAACAAGGATTACAAAAACACCTTTTAGCGACTAATAAGACAAACAAAACATTTAAAAGGCCAGCATGACGTAGGCTATCCACGTATGCATCAGATCTATGAGTCTGAAAGTCTTTGTGCAGAGTATGGCTGCTGCAAGACAAAAACTAGAATACAATAGAGGCAAAGTCAGACAAAACAGCAACAATAGCACTGCAGTTTGACAACCAAATGACAAATCATTTTAAGTCTACATAAAAGGAAGATCCTTCTTGCTCCTGGTCAGTTCGTCTTGATTTTTGTCTTTTATCTCTGCTTTTCAACTAACGGAGACACACAGAGTTCTCATTCCTGCAAAAGCATCACCCTGGAGACAAAGATTAGAGTTGTTGACGTGTGTTCACTTATTAGATAAGCCATTTTAAGTCCATCACCATTCAGACTGTATTATACTAATGTAAAACTCACAGTATCTCAAATTTTGATTTGTTTTTTTTTGTCATGGAATTAAAGGAGCAGTGCGTAGGATTTGGCGGTATCTAGCGGTGAGTTTGCAGATTGCAACCAACTGAAGTCTCTGTTGTGCCAAGCGTGTAGGAGAACTACGGTGGCCAACGCGAAAACGCAAATGGTCGTCTCTAGAGCCAGTTGTAGTGTAGGTAATTTGGAGCAGAGGCAGTGCGTAGAGTTTGCTCCGTATGTAGATATAAACGGCTCATTCTAAGCTAACGAAAACACAACGATTCTTATTTTCAGGTGATTATACACTAAAGAAAACATACTTATTAATATTCCATTGCTGCCAATAGATGCCCCCTAATAGTTACACACTGGTCCTTTAAATAGATATCAGATATGATGTTTTCAATTGACAGAGGAGACTGAAGTTTTTGCTTTGTTTGATTTCAGAAAATGAATATGATCTGAAATAAATACCCACGCAATAGCAAATTCGTCATCGCTTACAGTCTCAGTCTGAGTCAGTGTGCGAAGGCTGGGTGTTAATGCAACAATCCCTCACATACAATCCTCAGAGTTCCACAACATTAGTCACATTAACTCTACTGTATATGCTAATGCACACTTTACAGTTTCCTTTAGCTTGTATGGTGTGTACTACAAACTGGTCAAGTGTTTTTCTCACAGAGCTACAGTATAAGAAAATTCACAATTAAATGCTTTTTTTTTTTTGTAATTCTGTTCATGCAGATAACTCTTGGCCATACATTATATATCAAACAGAAGATAATATTGCCACAAGTCTTATTTATCTTAAACCTTCATATTAGCTGTGTTACTTTTCATTAATTTGTTTAGTGCTTTGGTATATTTTCTGAATGTTTTGTTCATAATATATTTTAAATAGATTAGATATTTGTGTTTTGATCGCATGTTTAAATATAGGGAACAAATGTTGATTAATGCTGGTTTGCGTGGCAGAGCCTGTGATGTGGTCATTTACTGCAGCAGCAGGAGAGAAAGTGAGTGTCAGTGTTCGGGGCAGAGTGGGCCGTGGGTCTGAGGCCTAAATCACAGTTTATCCCCAATCAAGCTCTGAAATCTGTTCCTATTCTTGGAAGCCTCAGCACCACTGTAACGTCTGTAAGGCTCTGAGGTCTGCATTTACTGTCCCCTAAAGACTTTAGGCTGCGTGACGACATGTGGCTTGTTTACAAATGAAAGTCTACGCTCGGCCTCAGTCGGCCCCGGATGCATGTCAGCTGTTTGCACAGTCACTTTGGCACCAGATGGTCCCAGACACGTAACGTGAGTCTAATGATAATGATTAAACCACGGTGTCTGTGGGCACACTGAAATATATCACAAGATTATGAAGTCATGTCTTTTCTCACAGAGAACTGCTACAAAACTAGAGCTACTGTATTAGAACGTTATGACCAATCACAGCAGCAGACACACCTCAGTGCTTGTGTGTCTGTCTTTTTTGTATGGAGCGGATTGCACACAAACAGGGCAACACAGTACATGCAGTGCACATGCCTTTAAGCTCAGAGGCCTGGGAGTGCACATTAAGCTCATTAAGTCTGTGGTGGATTATGGTGTGTTGCAGACCGGCACCAGCGTCCAGTGGCGGCCTGGGACGCCTCCTCATTTTCAGATGGCAGAGAGGAAGTGGATAAATGAGGGTGGAAGAGCTCCTCCTAGTCACTATCAAGTTTAACACAGATGGCTGAAGCATGCTTCATTAACATATAGAATTAGATGGCATGAAGACTTCTGCCTTTTAATAGAAACTAATCTAATTTAGATGTAATTTAAAACACACGTTTTAATGATGGAAAAGCAGACTTAATTACAATGCATAATGTAATTGTACACACCCACACTGCTAAAAACAAACAAGTGCAACGCTACATAAAATATGCACAGCAGAGCTTATATACAGAGAGCTCCCATGATAATCCTAAACAAGTTCATAATATAAACATCAGTATGAAGCCTGCAGCTTGTTTTTGTTTTCCCATCACGACTGACTCAGCACCACACTGGGGTCTGTCATGCTGACAGACGGCTTCCTGGAAAAAGGCTTCCCATGTAGCAAGATGTGTTTGTGACACCATGGACTGCATAGGGAAACAGTGTATCATTTAAATTTATAACGTAAATGTGAACATAATAAATAAAGTACTACAATTTTTAAATGGTAGGTGATTGTATACAAACAAATGATGGTGTTGGAGTAGCAGTGGAGCCTGGATTAATATACCGCTACATAAGCCTGTCTCCTAAGCTGGTGTCTGTGTGCATTTCCCCGCTGGGACAAATGTTGCTTTGGAAAGATTTTTGATGATGAATTTTGATATTCCCTGTCCCATCTGTCTGTCTCCTATCTTCTCAAAGATGAATTAACCTTTGGGCTTTGCAAGCCAAATAATGTCATGAGCAGTAGTGATGTTTGCTTTGTTCTGGCCCATAGCCCTCCTTTTTCTTTATGCTCAAGTGAGCATCACATTTTGGCAGAAGATGGCAAACAGCACATCTGCTAAACTGGAGCTACTTATCCAAAGTCTAAAAATCTGTGCCACAAAGGATTATTTTGGGAAACTTCCAAAACTCAAGCACTATAATTCATAAAGAAACAATTATGTGGTGAGACAGCTATTATTTTTAAAAATATTTTTCCCTTGAGCGAGATGTTTGTCAGTTCTGTGTGCATGTAAATCAAAATCTAAACTAAAACTGCAGAGGAAACTTAATATGCTGCTCTTCCCTGTGGTGTGCATCAGGGTTCCCATTTTGGCCCCTTTCAGTTTACATTGTTCCTACCTATCCTTGGGCAGAAGTAGTAATACTTTTAAAAGGTACTGTTTCTATAATCACTGCTATGCAGATGACATCCATTTGTACATTTCATACAGATTTACATGACTTGTTAAATCAAGGGTAACGATGAGTATTCTGCAGCATAATGCAAGACAACCCAACCCTCTCTCTTGCAAAATTACATTCCCATACAACTAAACTGCATTCTCAATTACGTGTCGAGAGAATTTGATTTTTTCCTGGATAACGGTCGCAGTTTTATACTGTTTTAAACATGTGGTTCACATTGAAACAAAACAAAACAAAAACGCAACAAAACTACTAGGTTGGTTTATTAAATTGGAACAATGTATCGGGTCTCTTTCTTCATTGGTAAGGTCAAGTCTTATAAAAATGTGGGTGTTCCTTTTGACAAGGCCTTGATCAACATGTCAAATGAGTGGTTTATGACTTGTTCTACTGTTATGCCTTGTAGGTAAATGTACTGCATTTATATAGCGATAAGTGGACAACCTACTCTACCTCCTGAGCCAGAGCAGGCTCACGTATCCTCTGACCGAGGTGCGTTGGTTGTCCCTGTACCGTCACTAAATGCACTGCATTTCATAACATCTAAATTCTTATCATTGTGAAGCAGTTTTATGATGTTTGCTCACAAAGGGCTATGTGAATAAACTTACTTATACCATGTGTCTTACTAACTCAATGTGTTTCCTTTGGAGGGCTATCCCACAAACACAATGTGACTTAACTTTTATTATTATTATTATTATCATCAGCATGTAGATATTATCTCCTGCAGTGAATAGCTGAAGAGAGGCCTGCATAGCTTTGTGACATTCCTGGAGTAACTGAAGGGGACTGTTCATGTTTTGATAATGGGCGTGTGTAAAAAGAGGATGCAGTGTAACTGAGGTGGTGCTCAAAAGCAGGGAGAAAAAAACATGCAGACAGCTGTTTCCACCCACCGCTGCTCTGCTGTTAGCTTGTCCCAAGCGAAGGAATGAGCCGTGACCTCGGGTCAACCTTGTAATGTATCCTTTTCAATAACAACCACTTCAACCGTATGCTTAAACAGTAGTTTTATGGCACGTTCTGTGGATTTTCTGTCTCTCAAGGGAAATATATTTGTTACCTTTTGTCACAGAATAGGAGTCCAAATCAGGTCAGCTCGCATGAAGCTTTTACTGTAAATACAATCCAGAAGATTGGGGCGACCTCCATTAGGAATGTGAGTGATTAAATAGCCTCCGCATCAGGTGCTCTGTCTATCACTGGCACACTGTGATTTTGGGATCACCTAGATGCACTCATCAGCATCGTCATCTTCATTATGTGGAGTGTTGTTCACATCACAGCCATGTTTTGGGTTGCTTATAAGTTATTGGTTAACAAAACATCTCTCTGTTGATGCACGTCGTACCCCTCTTGCGTTACTTTACGATGGACCGGGGACGACATGCTCATTACATGCATAGTGTCCTTTCAAAATAAACGTCTGTTTTCACAGGAAGTTAGGTTTAGGCAAAACAACCACTTAGTTACGTTTAGGAAACGGTCGTGGTTGACGTTAGCTTCACTGACTACTGACTCACGTGACTGACGATACCGACGAGTCACATGACTAACGACTGCCGTTACAAAATAAATCAACGTTACTTTTAGTTTCACACGGGACACAAACATCGGTCTCCTGTTTGACAGTCTTGTGTTTATTTGACCCATCCACCACTCATCCCCTGCCTTAAGCGGACTCTCAGCCCGGTTTGTCACATACTGTTGCTAAAGGGTGCCTCCTTGCGTTGGTTTCCGATACCGAGGGGCGTTGCCCAATCGGCGGCATTTGACGAGCTGGGAGTGAGACCAGGTTGTGCTTGTTTCACCTTGTGAGTCTATGTGTGCGTCATCATGGCAAAATGTGGTCCTGGAGACACCTGAAGCGGGAACTACCACAGAAGTGGTTTTGAGTTCTTTGCCAGGTGTTTATACTTCTGTCTGTCTGTGGACAGATTTTGTCACAGCAACAGCGATGCAACCATGCAAGATGAAGACACAAAACCTTACAGGTGTGTTGAAATCAAAATGAAGGACAAGTTTGAACATGGTTGTGGTCCGAGCAAGGGCGCCGGAAGTAGGGCGGTTGGAATCGGGGAAGGGGCCCCCCTACCTCACGTCCCTGGCCTGATTTGGTGTCACGGCTGGTGTGATGACATCGCAAGATGGTCTCTAGTTTAACCTGCAGAAAGATCATACTGAGAAAAATTAGGGGATAAACATACAAGGAGAGCTGTATTCTACAGACAGGTCATATATTCTTAAAGCACAGATGATTCAACAGATTCAAAATCCTATGGGTTAGGAAGATTTTCAAAACCTTTATGAAAACCTGTCAGTAGTCAGTAATTAGTCAAAATAATGCAAATACATTGATCATGTGATTTTATCATATGATATCATTCTTATCATAGGCAAAAGAAAATAATGTCATTTATTGTGCGGGTAAACAGAATCACACTGCCCAGTACATGATGGTTAAGTCACATTAAACTATTAAGCTATTTGCTTTTATTAGATCTGCTGAGTCTGGGGCAGCCATGCAAATCCTCTTGCACCTAATCTAGTTAAGAATTTATTGGTTTTAAACAATTTTATTGTATACGAGTCTGGTTGGGTTTTTTTTTTCTTTTTTTTTCTAATAAGATAATAAATATAACTTGGACACAATTATATTTGGGCACCTTGGTCTATATTTCTAACTTGACCATTATCCTTACATACAATTGAAAGAAACAAACAACAACTCATACCCATGTGCTTGAGGTTCATATGTCCTCATGACATCTTTCCTTCTTTCAAGTTTTTCTCTCTCAGTGGGGCAGAGAGGAGTGGACGGGTACAGCAGGGGATCCGGAGGGCCCCCACTAGGACCCCCACCTCCTGGGCCCCCTGCTCCATTCTGCTGCGGCCGTAAGCGGAGATTATTCCGCTGTTTGGTTCCACCAGATGCGGCAGCGCCACTGGATGGGCACTGTCTGGCCCTGATGAGCAGATCTAAGAGGGATTAGTGGGCTGTTGTGGTGAATCGGCAAGAACAGTGGGAGGCTGTCCACACACAGCTGTGTGTTTGTGTGTTTCATAATGCTCTGGCCTCTGGCCTGTCTCTGGCTTTAGCTCCAACCCTGAACCACCTTTCCCTCCCACTGACCTCACAGTTCAGGGAGCTGCAGGACTGCAGACAGCAGGAACTCCAAACTTTCTGGAACGGCATGAAAGCTTTCAGAGAAACATGAGTCTCCCTGAAGGATTGTGGGAGAGAAGTGCTCAGACCCACTGTATTGTCTGAACGTGTTTTCTTTAAACGGCTGCAATTGTTTGGGATTTATACAGCTTCACAAACATTTTCAAGCATTCATCGACAAGTTTCAGAAGGTATTCCTTGGGGAAACATATAAGCCATTTTAGTATGTTTGCTGAACAGTCAGTGTAATTCTTGGCTACCATTAAATAATCCTCTCATACAGAAAGAAATCCTTGTTTGGGCCTGAGAAACTGCTCCTAGATGTGCTGGTACCCCCGCTGGCACCGACAATTGCTTCTGTGCAGGTGAAGCTGCCAAGCTGTGTTTATGTCCTTTCAGTGACTGTGGTCATATTTCAAGTCCCCATAGCAGCCACTGTTAGCTGGTGACAGTTTCTATTTACAGAAAACAATCCCTGTGAACAAAGAGTTGGTGTAAAATGTCAGATGATAAATGTCTCATGGAAAGAAATGTCTCAACATACCAGCATAAAAACGGCCTGGAGAAGTAGGAGAAATATATAAAACACTCTACGCTACATTTATCTAGGCTTTACAAGTGTTGGAAACCAGCATAATCCAGATATATCATGTCATCGCAGTATTAAAAAAGAGATAAAATAAGTGTTCTCACATTTGTGGTATGCAAAATGAAAATATTTTTGTGGAGCTTTTGGAAGACTCAACCTGAGCTAACCGAGCCGATCCAGCTTTTACACATGACCAAACAGGTTACTTCCAAAAAAAACGTCAGTGTTAAAGATTCTCTAAACAATATTCAGAGCATTAATATAGCAACAAACTACTATTTGCTATGTAAAGACCATAGACTGTAGCCTATATAAGAAATGGACGTAGTCACCGTAATGTCACCCAACATTTTGAATGTCGCCATCTTGATTTTTGGCCGCCGCTATTTCGTTTTTTTGCAACCAGAAATGACAGGAGAGGGTGGAGCTAAGTACAACCGAACGCTGAATAAGACATTTTTAGGTGACCGAAAAGGTTTCAATTAACGTCCATGAACTGAAAACACACTGTGAAATAGTTAAAGTTGTAAGACTAAAACACGGACAACTCCCAGACCGGAGTCTCTGTGCATTGTTGGTATAGCCGGGCCGGCTTGTTTGTGTGCCCCACTGGCTAGCTAATGGCCGCCTCTCTGCACTGCGCTCATACGGCGGTTACAGCTGATAACAGCGTCCCAAACGATGGCGTTGTCGCCAAAGTGTAGCGCCCACCCTCCGGTTCCCCCTCAGGTTCCCCCTCAGGTTAACACTGTTAGCTCTGTCAGCACTGTTGCCGTTGTTAGCACTGTTATCTGTGAGCCGTCTCCATGTTGAGAGCCATGCGGAGGCAATAGATATTTATATTATGTTATATTTAGCAGCCTTAATTAAGTTCAGAACCTCTGTGGCTTTAATCAGAGTACTACATGAAACTGATTATCTCCTGCTCTTATTATGTTTGATTTCAGTTAACTACTTCTTATCACTAAGATAGGAGCACAGATAGAAAATAGCAGCAACATCGGTTCAAAGCTGTCTGATCTCATTTCTTTGTTGACCCAGACTTTTGTTTTTGGCGTGGGCCGTATTGTTTTCTCAAAACACTTTTCCTCAAAGACTTTCCCAAATTGCTGTCCTTCCAAACTTTTTTTTCCTGGAGGCCTTAGTCCGCACACAACATCGCTAACAACTGTTTGGATTCAGTGCCTCCTTTCCTCTCACTCTCTGTGTGTGTCTGTGTGTTTGATGTCGTGGTTTGGCTGTCCTCTAAAGCGTTCATTTCAGAGTGGTTACTTTGGGCCTCATTTTGACTCACTGGCTGTCTGCCTACACCCTGTGGTCTACCATCCACTACAGCAACTGCCTGTGTGTGTGTCCGTGTGTATGCAGGCCTACAGTATTTTTTTTTTGTGCACAAGCACTGCACATTCCACAATAAACTGTCTCTGCTATACATTGTATGTTAGATAGGCTTGTTTAGTCTGGAATCGGAGTTGAACCATAAAGACGAGCCCGTGGCTGTCAGCCTGTGCAACAACCGACCACAAGTCAGCTGATGTTTTTCAGCTCCACTCATCATGCAGAAGCATACAGTACAGTGCCGTCAGCTCATAAGCCTATTAATGGAAGGACGAGGAGCGTACATAGAACATGCTCATTACTTTTTAATGAAACCCATCATCTTTAATCACAGTCAGAGCCGCACTCTATGCTGACTGCTCATATAAGTGCAGAGCTTATCTCGTTAAAAGCGTTCACTTTGTCAGATAAAGTAACTTCTGCTGCACTTCCCCCGATGCCTTCCAGGAACAGAGACGCCAGACGCCTCTTTGGAATACACAGGAAGACCTTATTGTATGAGAAATGATGGCCAGAGCGACCGGCTTTATGTTCTGGACGGCCTGTTGATGTTCAATACTGGATCAGAACTTTGCAGCTGTGGAGATAATTGTGGGAAAGTGATAATATTACTTGTTTGGGCAACAAATCCATCATCTGCTGTCTACCAACCCACAAACTGTGAAATAACACAACCCAGTTTTTTGTGGGCTGCCTAGATCAGAAAACATGTGATTCAACAAGCCATTCAGATTTGGCTCCCCTTCCTATGTCATTAGAATATATCGCCCACAGCTTGAGAACTACCTTCGCAAAGGTGGGTCGTGTCTAGAAGGTTACCCACAAATTGTGAAATCTGATCGGAGATCTGAAAAAACTTGCAAAAACTCTTGCGAGACTAGCTGCCCGACGACCTATCCTAACCTTAACTGTTATGGCAATTTTTCATCTTTCCAATGTTCCTTTTTCCAGTTGCCATTATACACAGGTAGGTTAGGAATGATCTGACCGAATGCAACAGAGCAGTCGTTATTTGCAGTTTAGTTGGTTGTTTACTGAAGTGGTTTGAACAAAGATGATGAATGAACATACCAGGGTTTCCAATTCTGTAGCGCATTGATCCGTGCCTGAACTGCGGTCTGTCCGGCTGTCTGGTGAGAACTGTGTGCTCTCCCTGATCCTGTGCTCTCCTCTTCCTGTCACCTATGTCCCTATATATATACAACCTATGCATCTAATGACCGCCACCAAGTGTCCAAAGTAATACTGCAATAATCTTTAGTCAAAATAATATGATATGCCAACAATAAACTTAAATGGCTCCTACATTAACTATTCGAGATCAATGCCTAACCTTAACTATCTCATGAGAGCCTCCCCAACTCGAGGTTTCAATTCTAGACACTACCGCAAAGATGCACCATATTTTTCTCGCAAGCCAATCAAAGCAGACTGGGCTTTTTCAGGAGGGGGTCTTAAAGAGACAGGCGCTAAAACGGAGCGTTTCAGACAGAGGGTGAATACAGGTATATTCAGAAAGACAGTATGAGAAAAATAATGTGTTTTTTGAACATTAAAGCATGTCAACATGTTCTAGTAGAAACCCAAATACAAGTATGAACCTGGAAATCCTCATGTTTCGAGCAGCATTCTTGCAGACAAAGGACCGACCAGTGACCACTAAAAGTTCGAGCAATCTAACTAAATATGTCAGATGGTGAGCCGCTACCCTGCGCATCTCCTGCTAGCTGGGTACTACGTTTCCTGGCCGAAATTCTACTTTTACAGTATCATGTGTTAAATCAATTCCTATGGGTTAGCTACTCCACACAAGCTCTTTCACATCCATCTTTCTCTGTCAGTGTTCACTTCCTCTCTGTTACCGCGGTACTGGCAGCGGGACATAAATCAGCCACCGGATGTCTATATTTTATGTCATATCTCAAATAGTATTCAACAATAGCTTTCCAAAGGCTTAGCTGAACACTGAACACGTCATCAACATGCTGACATTATGCCTAATAATTGTGATATCCTCTTTGACAGAAACACACATTTTGAAACAAACAATAGAGTCTTTTTATTGTGCATGTGTGAAGGAAGTTCAGGCCTATTGCCTCTGAAAACATTTTTAGAATAACTGAACCGGAGACTGACAGGAACTGTGTGGGGACCGACTGGAAGAGAGAAAGGAAGTGACAGGAACTCTTTGAATGGAGAACAAAGAGCCCATGGACCTCTGCTTTTATGGCTCTCGATCGGCACATGGAGTTAGTCTCTGCTGCATGGCTGTTTGAGCTACTCTGCGAATCAGGCCAGGCTCTCTGAGTGTGGAGAATTGAATTGGTGTGGATGTTTGTACAAGGGAACGGAAGACAGCAGGGGAGGAAATGCAAATGATCTTTATGGGCAATAAACAGGACATATATCTTCAGGTTGATAGATGCACATGACCTTTGGGGTGATTTAGTTACACTTAGGAATCTGAGTGAGTGTCTGGGGAAGCCTGACGTCAAAAGGTCTTTTGGAGTTCTAGTCAAGCAGAGATGAGAAAACACAGGAGTTGAGAACAAACTATCTAGTCTTGATCTCCTCTTTTCTTCCTTTGCTTCACCTCAGTCAAAAAAAAGAAATTAGTGTCCCAACTCACACGTGCATTCAGACTCACTCACTAACATTAATATGTCCCTTTCAGAACACATCCGGCTGTCTGTGTCATTTGTTGTAACATTATCGATCTTTGGGGTATATTTCCCAGTCATTGACCTGTGTGTGTGTGTGTTTAAACATTTAAAGCAGTCTGTGTTGTACTTTGTGATCAAAGCTGAGGAGTTTTAAAGGCAAGGGATGGCTGGCGGCAGCCTTCACGGTGGATATATATACCTCCGTCTGCAGCTCCTAATGGAGCAGAACACCCCCACCTTTCTCGTTTTTCTCCTTCACCTCCCATGAGCCTCCTCTGCCACTATACCGAGCCTGATGAGATGGCTTTTGGGGCCCCTTCATCAGATAACACTGCAACTGATAAGGTTGCCCAGACTACTCTGAGTAGGGGCCTTTCTTTATGGTAATGGCTAACAAATATTCATGTACAAACAAAAAAGCTAAAAGTGTAGGAAACACATTTTGAATGATATGACTTAAAGGAATAGTTCAGCATTTTTAAGAAGTAGGCTTATTGGCTTTCTTGCTGAGAGTTACATGAGAAGCTTGATGCAATGCTACTGCCAGCAGCCAGATAGCTCAGCTTAGCACATAGACTGGAAACAGGGGGAAACAGCTAGCCTGGCTCTGTCCAAAGGAAACACTCACTCACTAATTAACAGGCTATATATATATGTTTGTTTAATCCATGCAAAGACCGAAGTGTAAAAATGGCATGTTGTGGTTTTACGAGGGGTCATGTGTCGCCCTATTTCTTGGCTGGGCGCAGTCACTTCCTCGAGTCTCCAATGGTTGCCTGGCAACCTCACTGCAAGTCCCCAAGAAATTGTGCAGATTAAACCAACCTGATCTCATGGGAAGGCGTATAAACAGCACAACATTACAAAGGACTTTCCACGTGTCATGAGAACACATTTTAGCCTTTTCGCATATCATTTTTATGCCACGCAACAAAACTACAGAAACGGCCATAGTTATGTTCAGGCAACAAAACCTCTTATTTAGGTTTAGGCAACAAAACCACTTAGTTAAGTTTAGAAAAAACATCATGGTTGGTGTCGTATTTATTGAAAACACGTCAAAAAGGTCACTAATGTGACCCATAAACACTTTGGGACATGAACACCAGTCTCGAACACTGGTCTCCTGATTTGGACCCATCCACCTCCCCTCCCACCCAACCTGAGCTGTCTTTCTCACTTTTTATTCTACATCACTAGCTCTGAGCGTAGATATATTTACGTTGCATTGCATGCATACATTTACATCACAGTCAATACTGACTACATGGCGTACAAATGACACGCCAAAAGCAAGTACGCCTTTCTTATTGCACACAAAATGACATGCGAATTACCGTGTCATTAACACGGCATCTAGTGAGACTGGGCAAAGAGATATAACATGTTCATTTGTCAACTTTAGAGGTGCTGGTTGACAGAGCTTGGCTAGCTGTCCCCCTCTTTCCAGTCTTTAAGCTAAGCTAAGCTAACCTGCTGCTGATGCTAGCTTCATATTTACTGTACAGACATGCGCAGCTTCGATCTCCTCATCTAACTCTTGGTACAAAATCGAATAAATGTATTTTCCAAAATGTTAAACTATTCCTCGAGACTTGACAGTATTATTGTATGTCTATGAAAACTGTATTTTTCCTAACTGCTCAAAACAACTGCACCCTGTAAATTATTTCATAAAACTGGCGGAAAACATTGTCCAGACATGTGTTTTTGGTGTTAGAGAATATGCAATATGTCAATTCAAGCCAAGAAAGCTAAGTGATTTAGCTTGTCCTTCTTTTCAACTGCTGCGACAAAAATGTTTCTGACACCTGCTGATGTCAGTTTTTGATAGAATAGTGGTCTCCTTCCTTTTAATCACCCACTGTGGATTTCGGCAACGATTTTGTACCGTTGTACTATACATATGACGTCCACATGTATTCTAATCAAAATGCTTTATACCTTCTTGTTGTGGTTATGGCTCATGTTGTAGCTTCACCACCAGATCAGACGAAAACCACAATTTCTAAGAGATTTATCTTTCTCCACCCTTGTGGTGTACCAAATGGCAGCCAGCGGGGGAGCGAACGTCAACCAGCCATTTGTAGAAAACAAAGCCGCAGAATAGGACCACATGTTTCATAGTCACATAAGGTATATGTTGGCTAGAAAGTGTTTGTAAGAGCAACAGCTCAAGTCATGATTTCTAGATGGGCAAAATATACTGTATAACATAAAATACATCAAAGAGACCTCAACTGTGTCAGCACATGTACGCCAACATGGCCTGAAATTACATATTTATGTCACCTCTTCCCCCTAATCAACCCCGCCAGCACTGGGAGGCATAAAACCTGTCAGATAAAATGTATTATACTGTACCAAAGCCATGGAAAATACTTGTTTCTAATAGGCTTGCAGGTGTCCAGTAAGTACTTTTGCAACTGTGTGAAACTGTGTGTTTCTTATGGTATGGTATAAAAGTCACTACTTTCTGATGTGTGGCAACATAGAAAATAATATTTTCAATGGAGTTCTTTGCCTTTATCTTGTCTGTTATTTTCCTATATCAGGAAATGTCAGTGTATTATTGCTTACTATCCATAGACTGTATATAAGAAGTGGACGTAGTCACTGTGACATCACCCTTTGGTTTGTGGACTACAGTTTGAAGCTTCAAGTTTGGCTTTGGCTGTCGCCATCTTGGTTTTTGGCCGTCGCCATCTTGTTTTTTTGCAACCAGACGTGACACAAGAGGGTGGAGCTAAGTACAACCCAACACTGAATAAGACATTTTTGGGTGACCAAAATGTAACAATTAACTTCCATGAACTGAAAAACACACTGCGAAAATGTTAAAGTTGTAAGACGAAAACATGAACAACTCCCAGACCGGACAATGCCGTGGTAGCGACCTGTCAATCACAAGGTAGCCACGCCCTAAAGCATACCCTGCTTTATGGTGTATTTGTCTCTAAATGGGACCATAATTTACTAAATGAACATCATGCTGTATTGAAGAAGACTTGAAACTAGTGATTGAGACCATAAACTCATGTTTACAATGTTTACTGAGGTAATAAATCAAGTGCGAAGTAGGGGAATTTTCTCATAGACTTCTATACAATCAGACTTCTTTTTGCAACCAGAGGAGTCGCCCCCTGCTGGCTATTAGAAAGAATGCAAGTTTAAGGCACTTCAGCATTGGCTTCACTTTTCAGACCAGGAGGTTGCCACTTGGTACCATTTTGCTTGCATAGAATACATGTCACACAATAATCTGAGATAATAATATACAATACACCTGTTAGTATGTGAGGAGGGAGATGTTTTAATTGTGAATTAATTTCCTTGAACTCCCCTTCAAATAATACCAATCTTTCTCAAGCCAGGAAACATACAGTGGGCTGCTTATTTATATAACCAGCTTCAGACGCTAATAATCCGCATTCCTGCACTAATGTTCCTCTAAAGTTCAAAGAGTACTATTTCTCCCTCTGGGGTTATGCTATGTACTGCAGAGCTCAGAGAATATGAAACTACATGCGCATGAAGTCCATTGATCTCGCTCTGATTCAAATTATATGCTTGACTGGCCACCTGAAATCTCTCTGTACAGTGGGAAGCTAAAGGGCTACACTAGTACACAGAAAACACTCAAATTAAAACATCTGCTGTGTGCATGATGTCTCAGTGGTCATACCAACTACTCCATCTTGTGACAGAGAAAGACTGGGGGGCACTTTCATTCAGATTTTTGAGTGTTCAAAAAATGTATTTGATATTTTTTAATGTGTTTTTCCTCATCTCAGTCTTTGTCAAAGAGGGAACTGCTCTTTAATTAAGGAGAGAAATGTAGCACTTAGAGTAGAGGAAGGAAGACAAATAGATGTGAAAATGTGAATAATAACAATCACAGTGTATTCATTAGAGACTGGGTGGGTTTCTGCCTAAATCTGCCAAAAAGATTAATCATTAGCTTCTTTACAAAGTACACAATACTGCTCTGACTCACAAGAGGATTAAAAAAAGGAAAAAACAGTATCAGCCTCTCTGGCATAGTTTTATGTGATATTAAATCATCATCTTGGCCGCAGGGATGATCTTTTGTCACCACGCCTCCAGCCACGATGATGGAGCTCTGGACAAAGTAAAATACCAGAGGAAAAGGGCACTGACGCTGTGTGCTTTTGTCATTATTCAAACCTGTCACATTTCTGTATTGTGCAGTAACAAACAGTTTGTTATTGTGAAACAAAGGTTGTGCCAATGTGTGATCAACAGATGACAAATGGCTCAATCAACAGTAAAACTTTTTTTGGCTGCATATGTCAGAATCCTTTCTCAAAGGGTAATTTCGGCATTTTTCAACCTGGACCCTATTTTCTCATGTTTTCGTGTCTAACTGACTAATGGGGACAACAATTTCTGAAACTGGTCCAGTATTGAGGGAGAGCGCTGTAGCCGGCAGCTGCTCACGGGCTGCAAAAGCCCCATTTCCACGCCAACAAGAAGTTCCTGGTAATTTCAGTCCCGGGACCACTTTTCAAGGAACTAAAAGGTTTCTTCAGCCCATTGTTGTCTGCGTTTCCATAGCGGAAATTTCTTGTACTTTCAGAAAGTACTACCCCCTGACCAAAGCCTTTTTTAGTGGTAAAAAGTCCCCAGAACTTAATTTAGACCCTGGTCCCTGTGGTGGAAACGCAATGAGTTCCTCAAAAGGTTCCTAGTTCCGGGGGAATGTTCCTGTGGTCGGAAAGGGGCTAATGTAGTCCTATTGGGACAAGCTGGCACCGTCATTTACGTCCACTAAAGGTGCTTGTTTTTGCCATGAAGTCTCTGATTGTTATTATAAGTGTCTGACATTATGGAAAGAGTCTCAGTGGCATTCGGGCAGAGTTTGTTGTGTCGGAGTACAGGAAGAATAGCTTAGTGTTATCTAAAAGATTTTCAATGTCATGGCTGAATATTTAGAGATTAGTCACTTAGACACAAAAACATGTAAAAATAGGGTTCAGTTTGAAAAATACAGAAGTTACCCTAAAACATACTGGAGCCATAACACTATGTCTGTCTTGATGTTGTCCTTGATAATTCAGAACAATGCGAGATTTGAAGTGGTGCTAATATTTTCCAGACTGGTTTGTGTTTGTTCATATATCACCAGTCATTTCGGACAAACTTGTAATAAAACTCGAGGGACTCATGCACCTCATCGCTTAATATGAATTAATTATTAGTTTGTTTTAATGGGTCACATGCAATATTAAAGACGTCAGCTGTGTCCTAATTCATGGACTGGATACTCCCAAGGACGCAGGCAATGAGTCATTCAGAGGACATGAGGAGGACACCCTTCACAAATGAAACAGTGTAGCCTCACTGACTGACTGACTGACCATTAGTATGGTCAACTTGTAAAGTAAAAAAAATTATAGAAAGTTGCCCTCAGAAGGCTGACAAGGTAAGCGTAGCTTAGCTTAAACCGGGGCATATGTTTTATGACACATGGTGGTGGTAGCCTAGTGTAGCCTCCAAATGCAGGCCCACTGGATTGTTCATTAATATGGGCTGTCAATCGATTAAAATATTTAAATCGCGATTAATCGCATGATTGTCCATGATTTTTATCTGTTCAAAATGTACCATAAAGGGAGATTTGTCAAGTATTTAATACTCCTGTCAACATGGGAGTGGGCAAATATGCTGCTTTATGCAAACGTACGTTTATATTTATTATTGGAAATCAATTAACAACACAAAACAATGACAAATATTGTCCAGAGACCCTCACAGGTACATAAAAAAAAAATGCTCAAATCATAACATGGCAAACTCAAGCCCAACAGGCAACAACAGCTGTCAGTGTGTCAGTGTGCTGACTTGACTATGACTTGCCCCAAACTGCATGTGATTATCATAAAGTGGGCACGTCTGTAAAGGGGAGACTCGTAGGTACCCATCGAACCCATTTCATTCACATATCTTGATTTCAGAGGTCAAGGGTCCCCTTTGAAAATGGCCATGCCAGTTTTTCCACGTCAAAATTTAGCGCAAGTTTGGAGCGTTATTTAGCCTCCTTCCCGACAAGCTAGTATGACATGATTGATACCAATTGATTCCTCAGGTTTTTAGGTTTTAGGTTTTCAGGTATTAAAGACATAAGTGGCGTTAAAATAAATATGCGTTGACGCGGTTATTATCGTGTTAACTTTGACAGTGCTAGTATTAATTCTTTCATTGGTGGAGTTTCATGTCATAAAAAGCTGACATATTTTCATTCATTGTTCCAGAAGCATTACCCCCACAAAAGCAGTTTCTATCTGATTTTCCTGTTTGAAATTTCTAGAATTTGTTATTGCAATATGTTTGAGTAACTAAACGGAGCAGCTGATCTGTGAACTGGTGAAAGATGATGGCAAAACACATTTGCTGAACTGTTTTCAGAGTGGTGCTGTCAGCATGGCGCTGGCTGCCTCCCTCCCTCTCTGTCCTGCTACACTGTGGGCCTTTCAGCCGCCCCTCTTTGGGCCCCCGTCCCTTCCAAAGCCCTCCTACTCTCTATTGTTCTTGTGTTTGGTGCTTTTGTTTGAGGCCTTTCCTTATCAGATGTGCAGACTCCAGTTCTGCTATTTATAAACATCTCAAATATCTCCCCCTCTGACTTTCTCTGCCCTGCTCCCTGGATAAAAAAATATCGAATATAAGGTTAAACAGAACTAATCTCCGGGCTGTGTCCGTCTGCTTCCATCACGTATCGCCATCCTCTCTCTACTCCCTGGACATTCCCCACTCTTTGCCTGCCAGCAGCCCCTGTTTATTGGCCTTTTTAATGCACTGTGGGAGGTTTGTGTGGAGGTAGAGTCGAGGTGGCCGCCCTTGTCTGGAAGCCTTGTTTTATGGGAGGTCTACGTTCACCACACAGGATTTTCTAGAGACACGCAGACGACATACCCACCTCCCCTTCCCACACAGAGCTGGAATCAAGACATTGTTGGAGCGTAATCCATTGTCCTTATGTTCCTCATGTGCACGTTATTTATGTATTTAAGGTGGTAGAGGGATGACTTGTGTGAGCACAGTGAGGTCATGTAGAGGTGGGACTCTGTGTTTATAGCCAACACATGGAAGACCTCGGGTAGGATCAGTGAACCACAAGGGTGTCATTACACAGTTTTTCTTACATCAGCCACATTTCCTTCACACCCAAAAACACATGACTGTAGCGAAAACAAAGAACGTGCCTCTGCTCAAAGAACTGATCGACTGCTAGGAAACCGTCACCCCGAAAGATCTCCTGGGTTTGACATCTCGAACTTGAGTCGCTCTGCTGCAGCTGTGCAGGAGAGCTATAGACCTGCAGGCTTAACCAGCTTGTATAAGAAAGCCTGAATAAATGCATGGGCCTCCCTGTGCTTTCCATCAGATAAGAGTAAGTCCAGGGAGCAGGCTCAGAGCATTCCTCTGCTGCTGCTACACACAAGGCAGCTTTTGTCTGCCCTCCATATCTGTCGCTGCTATTCCAGCGGTCCAGTGGCAATGTATGCAGCTTATTAGATGTAGAAGCCTATAGTCATTTGTACCTTACTGGATCACACAGAAAGATGATGTGATTAGAGCTGACATCTATATGTATAATGGGCCAACAAGCTCCGGTTTGGCATGGACATAGCAGAGAGATATTAAGTTATCATTATGTATTTGGTGTTTACCTTGCTGCACCTATCTATTAGTCAGTATGCGTGCGTTACATCTCAATAAATCTTGAGGTGTTGATATATCGCAATATATCATTCATTGAAGCTATATGAGGTTAATGCTCATATAGCTTAGAGAAAAGGTATCATTATATTTGAAACGCTCGGGGGCATTTCTGACTTTCTACACCTGGATACATTAAATTCAAAGCAAGTATGTGAAAACACCGAGATTAAAAAAAATGATTTACATTGTGGTGGTGGATAGAGTGTCATCAGTGCTGCTTCCAAACATACTTATGACTGCGGGAGACAATAGATTCTTTTAGCATCTGGATCATATCACTGTAGTTAATGTGTCACTTTCTGAATAAAGATTTCAACATGAATGAAAAAGTTGAGAACAAATACTCATATGAAATGCGGGAAATATGACTCAACCATAACAATGAAAAAATGTCTTGTGCTTTGAATATTTGGACAGCGATAATTTATCCTCCTTCCATCTCTACAGTACATGCCTCTGGGAAGAAAACATCTTCTTCTTGCCTTTTGGTCGCAATTAAATATTCACCAACCGATTAACAATCTGTTTACATGACCTGAAAATAACTACAATCATCCATCGCTTTATTCTCAAGTGACGTCCGAATGTATTGTAGTCTAATTTCATGTTTATTTTTATTGGACTTTCTTCAATTTCAATATTGACTGTCACTGTTTTTTCCCCACATTAATAGTTTACAGTAACGGGCCTTTTGTTTTTCTTTCTTTGTTTCTTTTTTGGTATTATTATTGGGCATAGTGCAATAGTGTTGATGGGTGTAGTGCAATAGTTTTGACGGGCGTGTGCAATATAGCAGAATCAATTGGGAGTTATAAGGCTCCACATAAATTTAGAGACCCCTTCTTGTTTACTCATAGTATAACGTTGGTTGCAGTGTCAATCCACCTATCATTTCCTGGGTGCAACATACGATTTGTGGTTCTTAAACGTGTGCAGTGACATTTTGCCCTCTGGGATCTTACTCGTGCTTCACTGTGTGAGTTGGGTCCTAAATTATATTGTAGCCATTAACGGCTTCCTGTGTATTTTTGCCATTTATATCAAGTGATTGTGCAGTGCCCAGTCCACCGTACACACTACATTTTGCACTGCGTAGCTCTAGGCTCGCTAAATTGCCTTTTCCCTTTTCAAAAAAAAATGTTTAACATGCAAATTGTATAAATAAATTGTTTATCTTTTTGAGCTGTCAGCCTCTCGTCCTGTTTATTCTGGACACGTACCTGCGTGTGAGGTGAACTAGATTAGAAGTTAACAGTTACAGTCTTAAATACAATTTCCAATACTACATCTGTATGCAACAAAATGCTTTCAGCTTCTTAATTTGACTCTTAGCTGCTGATTTCCATATGTGGAATCCACATTTTTGCTCTGCTGTTAAAACTGAAAGTTTGTCGTCGACCTGCTTTTATATTTCTGTTTACGTTGTTGCACTTCTTGGGTTTAGTTGATGGATGAAGTCGTCATGAAAAGTGTTTCCATCCCATTAATATCTGATGTCATTATGTTGGCATTTCTTTATTCCAGAATTAGACCCACCATAAATAATACCTCATTATGTCTAATGGCTTGTTTACTGGTTTTGGCTTTGTGCACAGTTTGATGTATGGCTCTTTAAACTGTGTACACTACACTATAATTCAGCCACTGCACCGCATGGGCAGAGATTTATGACACTGATTATTTTATAAATAGTCTGCGATGCAAATACAAACCAAAAAAAGCCGCTGTCTTTCTATACTGTAACTAAGAGTAAGTGATGCATTTGTTATCTGCCTACAGACATCTGCTACTGCTAAGAACTAATATATACATGATGGAGGAGAGAGGTTTGGATAAATAGAGTTGGACGGACAGACAGCATGGTTTTACAGCAGGGGTTCTTCCTGAAATGAACCCATCATCCCTCACTTCAAAGAGAGCAGTGCATTCTGGGCAAACTGCAGGATTTTGCAGTTGTGTAACAACCAAGGGGTGTTTCTAGGATTTGAATGAAAGGGAGGCGGTGTGTGTGTGTGTGTGTGTGTGTGGCTGGGTGAATGCACTTGATCTGATAAAGTATAGTCTGCGTGCACTGATTATCTGTGTGGTATTTTCCATAGAGGATTTATTATGCATGCAAACTGTGATTGGTTAACCTCATTCTAAGTTATATTGTGTGTTGACATTGGAGTAAAGTGGAGCAACAGAAGGGATCTTTATATTGAGTTTAAAGCTAGAGTTGGTAATCTTCTTCAAAAAAATTCTTGTTATATTTGTTGAAATCCTCATTACATCCTGACAGCAATCAATAAATATAAATTCTCTGACCAAAATAAGAGAAAAACAAATCTGTGGCTGTACATGTAGCAGGACTGTAATAAGCCCGTCCAATCATTTCATTCGGCCCGAATGACCTGAAGCGTGGACTGTCGGTGTTGCCGACTTGGCAACACTGGGCTGGGTTTTTGGGTTGGATAATTTTTTTTTTTTAAATCTAGCGTACTCTTACTATTTTTTTTTAAGATTACCAAGCCTAGTTTTAAGTGGAAAGTTGTGAAAGTTTACCTTTAAGGCCCAAACACACCAAGCCGACATCAAAGAATGAGCTGCAATGAAGGCCGACAAGATGCATTTGAACACACCGCAAAGACTACAGCCGACGGCCAGTTAGCACGTACGTTCTGCGCCTGCGTGAGAGGAAACAACTCTCCAGACCAGCAGGTCGCGGTAGTCTGCATTCGTTATTCAAAAAGGGAAACCGGGAGACCGAGGACGCCGGATATACAAGCCGTCGTTATGATACGTACATGAAACAAAGCGGCGTTTTCCGACCATTTTCGGAGCACCGGCTCTCTCTCTTTCTGGACCCATGCTGCTGTAAGATTTCTCAGACTTTGGAGTCAGATCAACTTCCACCAAGTCGAGATGTGTACATGACATATTGCTGCCATGAGGGGAGTCCACCGTGTTGTTGGTGAGTGACTCCAGTGAGGAGTATAGGATGAGACAGGGCTGGTGTTGCCAAATAGCAGGCATCTGGGTTGAGTTTCGCCCCGCTGGGGGTGCAGATGGTGCTCGCCAAACAAGCAACAAAACTCTGATTAGAACCAGAGGGGCGGTTCTTGCACTTATACGTGCACTCATTTTCATGCATGCTTGTCAAAGGGCCAGTTTTAATAACATGTACTTCAGGGAGAAGAGTGCTTCCATACTGCTCTGTGGTAGGGGCAGGGAAAGCTTCATCTACTGTAAAAGCTTGTTGCTGATTGATCAACATGTGTTCCTTTCTGTTTCTGTTATTAACTTCAAGGAGAACCTTCAAGTGCTTAGTCTGAATATGTAATTTAGGTTTTAATCCATTTCATTGTGGGGAGCATTTTTGCCCAGAACAGAGGCAAACAATTTGTTTGCATGTTAGCAAAAGGAATTTGGGCCAGATGGTGTTGTGTAAACAGCTCAATTGAACCAGCTCTGCAGTAAAAGATCTTCATCAAGTGAGAACAAACAAGTACAAGGTGACATAAGAGTGAGATGTCACCTCGCTGCAAGCTGGCACACAGACTCACAATATTCCCTCCTTTTCATGCAGACCGAGTGTACCCTAGAATTACCGAGCATTAGCTCCTGGATCCTTTGCAAAGGGGGGTGTGGGCGCACTGAGCTACTGTTCAGCTGGAATACAGGATGGCAGGTTCTTATGAAAAGCTCACCACATGATGTCCACATGATACAAAAACGCACTGCAGCGCTAACCCACAATGGCCACAGAGTTTACTGGCGGTGTGGGAGCTGATGAGAGCAGACTGGGAGTGTTGGCAGCTGCCATGGTGGTCCCAGCGACTCAACGACGACATCCATCAGGCTTTGAGCAGAGTGAAGAGGCTGAATGTGGGGTTTTGGCTAAAGCCTAACTACGTGTAGCTAGTTTACCTTGCGCTCAACGGTCACATTCAATTTGCTTGCCTCTCCCTGCAGTGCCACCTTTGTTCTTGGGTCCAAAAGTGTTGTTTTATGTATCAACAGCTTGTATATCCGCCGTCCTCGGTCTTCCGGTTTCCCTTTTTAGAATGACGAATACAGACTACCGCCACCTGCTGGTAAGGAGAGTTAGTTCCTCTCACACAGGCGCAGAACGTGCGTGCTAACTGGCCATCAGCTGTAGCCTTTGTGGTGTGTTCAAGTGTTAGTACTTAATCCTATTAACTGTCCCCATTCCGTACTGAACTGGGAAAAAGGGCATTCAAGTATGCAGCTCCCTCTTCTTGGAATCAGTTACAAAATGACCTGAATCTCTTTGAGAGCTGGTCTCACTGAATGTCTGTAAAGTGCCTCCAAAAGACTTGGAAGCAAGCACATCTGGATGCAGATGTTTTGTATGCTGATGAGTGTTTTTTCGATACCTTACGATTCTGTAATTTGCTCTCTGTCTGCCACCGTGTAACTGTGCTGCTGCCTATCTTGGCTGGGATACTCTTGAAAAAGAGATTTTTTTATCTCAATGAGTCTTTACTCCTGGTTAAATAAAGGTTAAGTGCAACGTTTTGGCCAAGACACAGGCGCCATGAGGCGACACAACAGCCGTCGCCGTTAGTTCTTTGATGTCGGTTTGGTGTGTCTGGGCCTGTTAAAGGCAAGATCCACTACTGCAGGGACATTCACAATACTGAAAAGGGAGTTTATTTTTATTTTTATTTTTAAGTTGCTACTGTATTCAAGTGGCTAAGTGGTCATATATGTTTAGTCGAGGATTTAGGAAGAAGGAATGTGCTGGAAACAACAGGACTATTTAAAGGACTACTTTTGAGGGCCCTCAATTTGCTTTTGGCTCATGTGGACTCATTTGTATCCTATTTCAAAACAAGTTAGAGTTAGTGGCCATTACAATACGAAAAGGCAGAGAAATAAAAGTAATAAAAATTGTGGTAGAAAAAGAAACATACTATATTAAAGGGGCTATATGTAAGAATCAGAAATTGCTTGTTCACAGCGACACCTGTGGCCGCAATGTCAACGAAAGTCAGCGTCCTGTTGCTCGCGCTCGCGCTTGTGCTCGCGCTACATTGACATGAACGAGCATCGGTTTAAACAGTGAGGCGACACACGTCAGCTAACACACAATATCACTCTATATTTCACCTGCTTGGCGGTAATGTTAGCTGACCAGAGGAAGGTCTCTCCATGGATCAATGCTGATTCTAGTGTTGACTTTTCCTTTCTCAGCCTGCCGACCGCGGAGGGAACGGGGGGGGGGGGGACACAGACACCCGGTTGGGGGGGGGGGGGGGGGAGACACAGACACCCGGTCAGGGGGGGAGACAGCAACACCCGGTCGGGACGATAACGTAACTCGCTGCGGAGCTCCGTCACTTCACAAGACACGGGAAACCTCTGGTGGTCTGGAGGAGCTGCAGCATTTATTTCTGCAAAAACGTCCACTGCACATTCACTAGATATTCTCAGAGCTAAACTAACTCTTCTGCAGTGTGCGCGCGTGCACGTGGAGTTGGAGCGAGCCGAGCGGGTGAGAACGAGCGCGGTGTGCAAGCAGGCAGCAGGCAGGAGCAGCGCGTACCCACACGCGAGCGCGCATGGGATTCCGACCCGTTAGGATTTATGCGCGTGATAAGTTACAAATAGTCCCTTTAACTAAATGCCTCCCTGAATAAATAAGTCTTCAGATGTTAAAAATGTCAACAGAGCTCGCAGATTTAGCTGGGCAGGGTGTTGCAGAGTCGAGGAGCATTGTAGCTAAAAGCAGTTTCCACACTCACTTGGTGGAATACTTTAGGAACAGTTAAAACACCAGCATCAGAGGAGCTAAGGGCTCTTGTTGGTTGATAAGTAGTTAAAAAGTCTGAGATGTAATAATATGTTCATTTACAACAGTATATTACAGTCTTTTTGTATCATCCCACCCTCAGCGACAGCTAAATAGGTCGTCAGGGGGGAAGGAGACTCAGTTATCTCTAATAATGTGTCATGTTCATTTCTAAATGGGCTCTCAGAGTTAAAGTCAAGATCACAGGTGACAGTGAAACAAAACATGGGACAGCTGAGCCAGTTGTGAAACATCGTGTGCTCGGACAGAATGGTAGGATAACATTTTAACAGCTGCTCCTGTCCTGAAAAACACACAACTTGAAAGTGCCAACACCCCCCCCCCCCCCTGCCCCCCGTGCACAGCACTGCTGATGTACTGCTGGAGGGGGGGAGTGGTGGCCGGACAGAGGCTTTGTCAGGGAAAGCTGACTTATGTGAAGGTCTGGGGGCATGAGAGCGAGGCCGTACTGTTCCTCAGACTCACATACTGTACCCACAGCAGACCCCGTGACCACAGAGGCTCTCTTTAGATTTTGTGTTTCTCACCCTTATTCCCTTTGGGGAGGATTCCTTCGGTCCTTTCCCACAGCCTCCATGTGAGGGTCTAGTGAGGAGAAAGACAGAGAGCGCTACATACAGCTGTACCTTCCACCCAGTGAACTTCGACTGTGGAGGCTTTTAATGAACCGCCGCAAAAAAAAAAAAAAACACTTATATTTACGTCCTTTGTACAAGGCCTCACATCCAATTAATGCATGCAATGAAAGGTGGCAGGAGTGGAAATCTTCCAGAGAAACTATAGTTGGCACTGAAAGACTCGATACAGCACTTGCATACATTTTATGAAATATTTGCAGCCAATACAAAGCATGGAAAGAGCAAGAGAGGAAGCACATTGAGTCTTAAGTCGGCTTCGGAGGCCCTAGTTTCCTGCATGAATCACGTCGGTTTCCAAAAGGTGCCCGAAGGAGCGGTCTGTGTTTCTTGTCCAACAAAGTTTGGGAAGTGTGAAAAGTCTGCTGACCTTGAAATGAACCGGGAGATTTTATCCGCGGCAACTGGTCACATTCTCCCCCTTTCACCACCGGTGGCCATGGATACAGTCGTCTTTGTTGGTTAGTGGCCATCAAAGACTTCAAAGACAAAGCTGTGGACACTTTGGCTCTGCGACTGACCACTTGACCCTCGGACGCCCCGCTTGTGGAGAGCTCTAATAGGAAATGAACTGAAGATTACTCCGACCACAGTCAGTCAGGGGATGAAAAAGGGCTTTGCACCAGAGGATATTAGCCTTCGCAGCACAAAGAGAGAAGAAAACACGGGCCACACGGAGATAAATGCGAGGGTGGTGGTCCTTCGGATTCAATTAATACTGACTTTGGGTGGCATGGCTGCTACTGTCCAGACTTTGGTTCTGTTATTTCTTGCCTTGGAAAAGGGCAACAGAGACAAGGAATAAATGACAATAGGACTAAACAGCTCTGGTCCAAATGTCATCTTTAATGTCACCGTTGACGCAGTGGTGAGCTTTGATTTAAGTGGATACAAGTCTCTGCTACAATCTTCACCTTCTGTGACCTTCATGCCCTCTGTGTGTGTAACTGGAGTGGATACAGCTTGTGTCTTTCTTTTAGGGAGGTAACAAAGTCGTATTACATCCATCACTGCAGTGAACACTTGCCAAAAACAGAGAAGGTTTGCGTTTGCTTGTGTTTTGGTAGTAAAAGTAAAACGGTGTCAGACTGTATGACTAATGTGATGAAAAATACAAGCAGTGCCGGAGGAAAATTATTCTGTTTGAACTGTTTTATCAAGGCCAGATTACTGGCATGATCCCTAAATAAAGTTTTCCTCAAAGTCTGCCATTTTGCTCTTGCAGCGCCAATAAAAACAGTGTGCATAAAAGCACAGCAGATTTAGTAATACTCACATTTTACGGTGTTGAAATTGCTCTTTTTTAAAAATAAATATAGTCACAAGGTTCAAGAAAGTCCTCATGAAGAGATAAATTCTTTCATGCGTTTACAACCTTAAATCATCCTTCCTGTATTTTATTGGGATATTACATGTATTCCAATGAAATGACCATTTACAGTAGCTTTCTTTTCTTTCAGTATATGCAACATAGAGATCCTTAGCGTAAGGTGTGAAAGCTCAGCAAATCGACCTTATTCTACAAAAAAAATATATATATTTTGTCGCTTTTTCTCCAGGTTTAATATTTGCATTCTGTGTAAAAGTACTCAGTTAGGGACGGTCACACATGCGCAAATGCAGGCGAGTGACACCTGCCGAGGTGATATATTATATACATGGACCTAACTACAACAAGGACCACAATGGAAATAAGACCTGTGACTCTCTTGTATGATCATTGATGTTCTTTTAGTGGTTCATGTACACTGGTGTTGCAATCATGTGAGTGACTTTTTAAAATGAACTGTCAAATAAATAAAACAAAACAAAACAAATGTGTAGGCTTGATGCATCTAAGTAAGGTCATTTTAACACCACCAGCCAAGTTAGGAACACTCAACCTCCAGTGCTGAGAAATGAAGCCAACGCGAAAGTGCCAAAAATTGCAGTTCCTCAAATGGCTGCTTGAGGTTGGCTCCAAAAGTGAGTCAATCCCCATAGACTACCATGTTAAAACACCCAACTTTACCGCAATAAACATGTTTACAGCCTGGTACAAAATTGGTTTTGGTCTCCATCGCTAACATCCCCGTTCATGACAACTGCTCGGGGAGTGAATTTTTATACAACTCACCTGTTTAAATTATATTAAGGCTTAAAGTTTGGCATAATTGAGGGCGTGGACGCTTTGAGTGAGGCCCTCCTCAGCTCAACCAACGATCCACCTCTTTGCCCATTTTTGGATTAGCTGGGAGCTAGGCTGTGTTGTCACTGCCAAGATGGCAACTTTGAGCTTCACAACTGCTCTTCAGAAACCTATGGTTGACATCCCGGAGACTACGTCCATAGTTTATACAGTCTATGGGAACACATAGTCTCCCCTCACACACTTAAAACAAACCGCCAAGAGAAAATAAAGTTTGAAGGTGCACACACACACGCAGAATTCCAGGAGAGCTGATGAATGACGTCTAATTCCCTCTTCCAATCCTGTAATCACTGTAAACACATCCATACAAAGATAGTTTCCAATGTAGGGAGTCTCACTGCTAAGGAAGTATATAGGCTAAGTGGTTCGTGCTGTTGCAGAAATAGCCAGGGATGGATGTGCGTGTCTGGGACCAACCGAGGGAACCACAGTTCGTGTGCTAGCCCGACTGAGTGGATAAACAGAGGATTCATGAGGACATGCCTCGCCACAATAATGACTTCTTCACAGAGCCCTCTGTGAAGAAAGAAAACAGTTCTGTTTTCATTTAAGTCCCAAAATGAACATCCTTCTCAGACATCAAACTATGGTGTTGGCTAGCCTCCACTGAGTGCTCCAGTCTCTACTTTTCACGCTCTGTTTTTGTAGAACCTCCCTCTCTGCGATGACTCAGCCGTTCATCGTCTACCAACAAGAGAGTGCATTCACAAACAGATCGTGTCTTGGAGAGCTAAAAATGACAAAGTGATCAGTGGTTTTAGAGGATTCAAAGAACCTCCTCTGGGCTGTTGACGGATAATACAAAGGCCGTAAGGAAATCAGATGCTGTTCATGTGATAACCTATGGATCATAAGTCTGTTCTATATATACCGAAGCATTGCAGAACACAATCTTCCTTGTACGACTGTCATAACTTGTTATGTGCGGTAGAGCTCAGCAGAATTAACTGTGTGGGCGCCCTGAAGATATTTGAACAAGAGCATGCTCAGAAAGTTGAAGTTAGTAAGGCTGGGAGCCAAACTTTGTAGGTGCACCAGCAGGGGAGGAACTAAACAGGGGGGGTGTCTGCTTGATTTGTTTGTTCATGAATGGGGAAGATGTTCATCACTACTGCAGTTTCCAAGGGCTATTTGATATAACGGTGGACTGAGAGAACATAAAAAGAACAAAAAGAGTTGTATGTGATGGTCAAACACACATACTGTCACTATGCAGCGATGTTTAATTAGATTACGCTGCAACAAGCAACCTAAAAGATGCTAAAACACCCTGTAGTGCTGAGGGACTGCAGGTAATCCTCTGTGGGTCACTATGAGTGATGAGTCATTATGTTGTTGATATAAAAATATTGATTAGAGTAGCTGAAACAGTTTTGGTGGTGCCACTGGACCTTAGAAGAACTGCATATGAAGGCTCAGGTGGTTCTCATACACCGTTCGTAGCTATACCTACGAAAAGTAATGTACTTTGTATATATCCCACAAAATCAATTTGTATATAATCCTAACATATTCTCATCCCAATTTGTCACAAACTGCCGCTTTGTCACGCCCCTTGGCGTCACTTTCGGAATAGCCAACAAAACCACTGAGTTAGGTTTAGGAAAAAACTACATGATTGGGCTTAAAAACTACTACGTTTGTAAAGTGAAAATGAAACTGAACATTGCGAACACGGGACACGAATGAACAGCTGATTGTAACGTAACACACTGGAGCGGCCTCCAGGATGAAAGCCTTGTGTTTGTTAGACCCATCAACCTCCCCTACCACTTGCCTATGTGTCTTTTCGCTCAATAAAATATGTCACCACACTTCCGGTGCACTTTCTCTGAGCGTTTACGGTTGATCAATCACATTTTGGGCAGGCTTTGGTTGAATGCAGTTAAACAGTCTGTGTGGAGAGCAAAAGAGGCGACGATGATTTAGCTTTTTATTGGTTTAAAATTAGCTTGTAAACTGGCTACTTGTGAAACAATCCGGTCGTACACGTCGTCTCTCAACTCCAACTCCAATCTCGCAACTTAAGTTGCCAATCAGACTGTAAACAATGAGCAGCGCACGGAAAAGGAAGTCTTGGCCTGGCTACACCGGAACCACAGAAATATTGACCCCAGAGGCTTATCTGTCATCAAACTGATAGACGATGGTTACCGAGATTGTTTCACGTGAAGACGGAAGTTTATTTTGAAAAGGCTGTATGCATGTAAGGAGCGGAAATTGTCACGTGTTGCTGGACATTCGTAGGAAAACGCATAAAAAAATTAGGAATAACTTTCCGTAAGATATACGAACCGTTGTATGAGGATACGTTAGAAGGCCAAGTATAAACTTTTCGTATTGGCTTCACTAGTCAGCCATGGTGGATGCCACTTTTCTCTACAGGCACTGAACCCTCAGAGACTTAAACTAACGTCAGCTGAGAGTCATTTCTGTGGTCACTAAAGTGAGGATCATAAATGAATGTTTGTTATTCAATCTAAGTATATTAGATTATTATTATTATTGTTGTTGACTCAAGTCATTTGATAACATTTAGAAATGTCTATTATTGGAGGCACAACTACACACAGTGATTGCTTCTGAGCCATGTGCATGCAAGTCTAAATCTTGTTCATGCCAACTCTTTAACAGGGGTCTGGATTTCCCCCTTTTTAATGTAACTATGCTATGAATTGTGGGTAATTCTGTAAAGCTTTTTGGGTTGTAGGAAGGAGCCCCCAAGCACTTACTGGTTTTACAGTGGGGTAAACCTAATCAGAGCATGTCAAAGCCTGCGTGTCCATGGAGTGGGATTGGACCGCTCGCTCACTCACTCACTGTACTGACATCAGTTGACGCTGCTCTGTGTGAAGCTGATTCTGGGACGGGTTCTGGTAAAAGGCTCAGCGGAGTCTCTGGCTTTGGCCCAAACACTGTCCCAATTGCATTCCTCAGGGGCAAGCTGTCCAGTATTATCTCTTCTCACTCTGATAGAGGCCCCTGAAGCCACAAAGGACTTGCTGTGTTGGCCTCTCCTCACCCTGGCCTCATCACGTTTGCTTTAGAGGAGAGGCCGACTTCACAAGTGTCTCATTATGCTGACACCACAGCAAAGGATGCACCTGCAGACAACAGGTGTTTATCCCCTTAGTCTGCGAGGAACCTTGCTTTATTCTAAAGGAAACCTCTCAGACCTTGGCAGTAGCAGACATTCATTATGTGGTCTGATGTAATCACATCTCACTTGAAATTCCAAAGGAGGAAATTTCTGTTGAAGTGCATCAGAAGTATTCATTCCTTCCATTCTTTGAACTTCTGCGAAGACACTTGATATAACTTCACGTATGCAAGCACATGCAAGTACGCAAGCATATTGTACATACGATAGCTTGGTTTGGTTGAATTAATCACTTGGCAGATGTAAATGTATCAGGGGGAGTGTCATGACTAAACCTGTGGAGTCAGTCTTCAAAGGGAAGCCACACAGTGCCACGTCAGGGAATCTGCAGGTGTGTAATCTAAAATCTTTGATAGAAAAAAAGGTGGAGCGTCTGTGTGGGGGCTCCAGGTTGAGCTGGGAGGGGACAGGGGAGGCTCTGCAGTGTAACATTTCTGTGGGGAGGATTAGGGTTGTTTGAGGGGAGATAAGACACCACGGGATCACAGCGCTGTTAAATGTATCAGCCAGAGCCAGCAGAGGAGCAGCAGCAATGCACAGACTCTGCCAACATTCCTGGGGATCAACACCAGCTGAAGGCTCCCACCTCTCTCCCCGGCTGCCAAAATGGAGAGAGCACCTGATAAGGGAAGCTCGTTGTAGCCTCTCACACCACTAAGCCAGTAGAAAGTAAAGAACCCCAAAATATGAGCTGCTTTTTGGTAGCAGTTTTGAAAATTAATTAAAAAAAAAAAAAAGAAAGGACCTCAAAGTGCATTAACGCATTTTGTCCAAATGGCAAGATCAGTCATAGTTGCCCCTCTATTTTCAACTATAAGAGCTGTGTAGCATTACTGGTAGTAATTCTGCATAAATGAGGGATTTTAGTGTGTCTGTGCAGTGGATTTATTAACCAAAAACCACAATGAAACAGAGGAGAAGAACAAAAGTCGTGGGGATATTAACAAGGATGAAATAAGCTGAAAAAAATAAATGGAACAGCACAGCCTCACTGCAAGCTACTACCAACAAGAAGTCTCCCACAGTAAATGCCTGAGTGGCTTTATATACTGCTCCTGGTCCCACCCTGATTGGACTAAACCACTGCCTCGGGGGTTACCTAATTGGACTGAGCCACTGCACAGGGGTTAGGGAAATTCCCACTGAAACCTGATCCTAACAGGAACACAGCAAACATTTGGATGTCAACAAAAAGGATGAAATGTATGCTCTCCCACCTTTAATTAGCCATCAGTGTCTGGCCACACACAAGATGAGGAGGAGACTACTGGGCCCTCTACTTCCTCTTCAGCCCAGATTGCCAGTGACCACAATAACACTGGTAAGAAAAAGGGAAAATCACAAATGGAAAACATCACCAACGTCAATTACACGCTGCACAGACAAGCACATAAACCTGGTTAAGGAAAACTTATTTAAATTCATATTTTATTGACCAATTTAGAGGTAAATCAACTAACTGATGGCTCCACCCTGTGTAACTAGGCACAGCTGGCCTGACTCAGCCTGATGACAGTGATTGCTGTAGGACATGTGGGGAATCTGGGCATGTGTAAAGATAGCGTGGAGATCTTAACACAAGCGCTACAATATGTAAAATATATGTTATAGTCAGTATGACATGCTGATTTATTTTGATGTAGCTTAAAGAATGAAACTAGCAGATGTTACTCACAATATCACAGTGTAGAAATACTCTGTTACAAGTATGCTAAAGTCCGGGTAAAGCAAAAAAAAATGTGTTCTGAGTTTGTCAAACCACAGAAAAATGTGTTATTAACCACCCAGCTAAATTTGAATGATTAAAAAAATTAAAAAGTATATAAAATTGGGTCTCAAAATTGTGAAAAAATAAGCAGCATTTTTTGCTCTTTAATGCCGCTGAAGCCCAATCATGGGTGAGGGTTGATGACATAGACTTCCACCGGCCAGGCTGGCTAAATTCCAGTTTAGCCTTCTGCTAACTTGAATGGGGATAAAATAATTCAATCGTGTGGCTCCTCTCCTTTCAAAATGTTATCGGACCGAAGTGATCAAATTCTCATAGGCAAACGAGTCATTTCGCGGGGAGGTGAGGCCCCCCAAAAAAATAGTAAAAGTAGCCTCCAGAAGTATTAGTAACAAAATATACTTAAAGTACCAAAATTAAAAGTTGTCATTATGCAGAATCACCCATTTTAGTATAATGTATATTATATTATTGGATCATAATTATTGATGCAATAAGGTGTTCATCACTTTAATGTCACAGATGGTAACGATGGGGCTGATTTTGCTTTTGAACCCCCCCCCGCAGAGATCAATAAAGTCTAATTTTAACCTATAATAATACATAATCATTTATTTGTTGATTATTGGTTGTATTTTATATAATTAAATACTCAAGTAAAGTAGGCTACAAGTACCTCAAAAGTATACTTCAGTACAGATTGAGTCACTTTCTATCACTGCAAGTAACGTCTAGAATCAAAGAGATCATCCCCTTGATGGAGGAGGATGATCATGAGCCTTAAGAGGCTGTCTGGGGATGATTTGCCATGACTGAATGGCAATGTTGAAACGAATAAGAGGACTCAAGAAAAGATTTGTAAAATTACGAGGACATCTAGTGGTTAAAATCAGAAGCCCCGAATGAAAATGTCTCTCTTGATCTTCTCTCTCAGTCACATGTGTTTTATCTGACACGCACTGAGTGCAACTTGTACTTTACCATCCAGAATAGATGAGAGGGAACCAGTGAGAGGATTATTAACCTACATGAGGCTCCCAGCTGCACAGAGACATCACAGTAGCAGAGAGCAGCTACAGTATGTAGTGTGTGCAGGAGCTGACTAGAGGGCATGATGTCTGCATCAGATGACCAAGTACTCTCCACACCTGAGCCACAACACAATTCAATACCCTTTCAAATTAAAATGGATCGACTAGCATTCAGTAGAGTACAAGCGCTCATATGTCCTCCAGCTATGAGGAATCCTGGTCTAATCTACTATCATAGCAGCTCTTTGAGAAACGTGGACAGTAACATGATTGTGTCAGGGTGAGTCCTCTGGCACTCTGATCTCTGGACATAATAAACACTGTTTCTCACTATTTGTATGTGGCCTTTCTCTAGGCTACGGTGCGTTTGATCTTCAGGTCGCTGCTGCAGAGGGGAGATATATTAAAGGGCGAGTAGAGACAGCACTGATGAGGAGGATGATGACATTGTAGGAAAGATGAAGTGTATAGAGAAACAGGTCAGTGGCATTTCTTAACACTAAAGCTTAGAAACAACATCAAATATCAATATTCAAATGCTCCAAGTTCAAATTTAAATACAATCTTTATTCAAGGTCATAGACATCTCCCAAAGGTATAATCCAGTAAACAGCAACACAGGCATGTACAATTCAAGGACAAATAATTCACTTTTACGATAACAAGTTGAAGGTGTTTTGCTTCTTGAACATACGTTTCACCAGCTGTTGCCTTTAAATCTGGACGGCAGACGACAAACCAAATACTCAATAAATATTTCTATATAAGTACCTTAAATAAAATATGTCCATGTCAACACTGACGGTCATGAAACTAAATTGTGATGATTAATTCACAGTCAGATATCCTTTGCCTTTTTCCATTATGGCCAGCAAAACTATTTTTTTTATGAAATGTACTTTGTAGGAAATGAATACTATGACAATACAGCTGACTCACTGAACATCTGAAGACTAAAATACTGTCTTTGATTTAATCAATTTACTCAACAAATACTGACCAGATTTGCCTGTTTAAGGGCAACATAAGGACGTCTACAATACTGTTACTGAACATAAACAATTGTATTGAATGTGACACTGAGCTTTCCTCACAAAGAATCTGGAAAAAGATTTTCCGATTAAAGGGGACATATCATGAAAAACTCACTATTCAATTGCTTGTGCTCATACATTTGGGTGTCTGGAGTGCCAATCAACCCTCAAACTGTGAAATAAGACGACCCAGTCCGTTTTTTTGTGGTCTGCCTAGATCAGAAAACGTGATTCAACAAACCATTCAGATTTGGCTCCCCTTCCTATGTCACATGCAGGCCCAGTTGCACAGCAGTTTGTGAAAGAGACAAGAAATTGAATGTATTGATTTGTGTACATAGACACAAATTTCACCTTTTTGTTTGTGATGGTCAGCACGAAATCAGTTTGTATGAAATTCATGTAATTGTGAACTGGGAAGTATAAAGAGCGGCGAACTGCGCGTAGGGAGGAGGTCGGGGTGGATGCGTGGGTCAAAAACACAGGACTTTCACCCAGGAGACAGCTGTTTGTGTCCCGTGCGAAACCAGAAGTCAGAGTTGATTTATTTGTCACGTAACTTCTGTACTTAAGTTACAGCACTTCCGGCGTTATTTAAACCCGAACCGCGATCTTTTCCTTAAGCAAACTAAGTAGTTTGTTTCCTAGGCCTAACCAAGTTGATCTATTCCTAAACCTAAGTAGTTTTAGTTTGAAAAGACTGAAGCGGAAATGGACACGTGCGTTGCTGGACATTCATAGGAAAACGCGTGAAAAATATGATGTTGAAAGTCGTGCTGAGCGTCACTAAAAATAGGGAAATTCGTGTCTCTGTACATGAATCAAATAGATTCAATTTCGTGACTGCACGAGGCTGCAGGCTCATTAGAATATATCGCCCACAGCTTGAGAACTACCTTTGCAAAGGTGCACCATGTTTTTCTCGCAAGCCAATCAGAGCAGACTGGGCTTTTTCAGGAGGGGGTCTTTAAAGAGACAGGCGCTAAAACGGAGCGTTCCAGACAGAGGGTGGATACAGGTATATTCAGACAGACGGTATGAGAAAAACAATGTGTTTTTTTAAACATTAAAGCATGTAAACATGTTCTAGTCGAAACACAAAATACAGGTATGAACCTGGAAATGAGCATGATATGTCCCCTTTAAAATCTCATTGGACTTCCAAAGCTGTCCAAAGATGTAAATTACCTCTGAACGGTTTATTGTGACCAATAGTATAAATTTTATCATATAATATTAGCTTTATTTTGCTATATAATGGTTTAGACTCAAAGTGACGTTGAATTCATTTGTGTAAACATCTGGCTAGAATATCTGGTTTTAAAATAATGCAGAGAAAATATCACTTTCCACACTGACAATTAAGATTTCATTCAATAGATCCATTAACTATTCACTGTATATATCATACTGAAGTCCTTCTGTCTTTGTTTAGAATAACTTACAGTATGTTTTTAACAAAAGATGTCAGGTGATATTAATATTACTAACAATGAAAGGGTTCAATTGCTAACACAAATTCTGCGTGTGATAATATCTGAAATACAAAAATCAAACATGAAGGCAAGTGCTGTTCAGATGGACTGAAATGGTTCCTCGCTCTGAACAGTCCCTGTAACGCAGCACACTCTCCAGGCATAGATATGTTTTTTGCGTGCTTCATCCTCACAACTCCACAGAATAACGACAAAGCACTACACAAGCAGCTACTGTTAAGTTACATCACTAACAAAATGCTGTCGGTGTGAATTTTCTGGTGCTCGGCACTTTGCTACAGTATTTTTCAGTGTTTCTTCACTACACGTTACTACTTTGTGATCCTGGTGTCTTGTCAAGGTACAATAAATGTGCCACATTTAAACTGGCAACATTCATTAACAACTCCTAAAGGCCTGATGTGTATACTACTAAAATCTTTTTTTAACATGCAAACAGAAACATCATAATACCCGTTTGTTGGGTGTTTTTGAGCGGGGTAGGGGAGTGAACCTAGCCTGCATTGTTCCAAATGCCCAGAACTGCCTTGTCTTATTATCTGTTTACCAGTTGTAAACTTTAAGCTACATTTGTGACAGTAAGGGCCGGTTTCCTGGACAGGTATTAAGCCCATATTATATCATAAATATACTACAAATTAACTCAAAATAGTGCTAGATTTAACTCAGTCTCGTATTCGATTTCCTGAAGGAAGATTAAAGTTCCTCCAGGACTAAAAGGTGCTTAAATTTAACCTCTAGTTTGTCAGTAGAGACGCATGGAAACTTTGGACTCATAAGTTCTTATCCTTCCATTGTTTTGTCTGGATTTTTTTGCTCTCGATTCCACTACATCATTGGAGTTTTGTAACCAGTTTCAGCTCTCATGAGCACCTTCTGCCCAGCCCCAATGAGGACGACAGGTAATTTTATATTAACCTTGTTAGTGACAGATAACTGACTAGCTCACTGAAATGAAGCTCCCTCACCCAGGACTTTGTATTCAAGAAGTAAGATTGTTGGTTTTCACTTTTTAAGATGTGATTAATCTACATTTAAACCTAATCCTGGTTTAAATCAAACCCTGTCCAGGAAACTGGACCTTTAGACTTGCTACGATAATATTAGCTTGCTAGGTCACCGCTACTAGAGTAAAATCTAGGCTACTCCATTAACTAGCTGTTATCAGAATTTGTGCTTTTTTTTTTTAGTTGTTTAGTAATGTTTCAATTGCACAACAATTTCATATAATCTATAAGATTATTCCAGGTTATAGTCTGATCCTAATTTTTATATTAGCATCCTAACCTTTCAATCACAGACAAGACATATAGCTTTGGAGGACTGGCGAGAGCTGGTGTTGAATTATACCTGACAGACCAGTGAGAGCTGCTGCACCCCTGAAGTATAATTATGCCACTGCACAGGTTCATTATGCGTTTCCTTTCTCTTTACCTCGAGAGATTAAGTCCCACTCAGACTCAAACTCTCATTCTGGTCCCTGTATCAGGTCTGTGATGAGCCTGCATCGATTTAAAGTTTGGATAACAAAAGGCTTATTTAATGGCTGTTTCCATAACTTTCGGAACGCTACATGAGCTCATTAGCTGCAATTAGCTACCATCTGGCCACATGCAATGCAACACACTGTGTTATCTTTGGAGACGTCATCAGGGTGTATTTTCTCCCTTTCAATTATCAGGCATCAAGGTCTCCTGGTGTATCCCCATAACCATGACAGTATGAATGGTGCTGAATATAGCTTCTCCTCCCCGAGGAGGAGAAGCAAGGCACAAAATTGGCTCATAATTTCACAAATTAATCATCAAATTGAACTCCAGAAGAAAACACTTATAAGGTCCTACCCCTTTCTATAAAGCAAGGAATCTCTGTCTGTCTGTCATCCGATCAACTTCACTCTTGGTGGGTATAACGCTGGGGACCCCACGGAGTGCTTTGTCGAATTTGGTGCAATTTGGACACGCAACACATTCAATATCTTTTTTATTTATTCCTTTTTTTTTAAAGATTATTTTTCTGGCATTTTCAACCCTTTATTTATAGGACATTGGATAGTCTAGTCTAGAAAGGGGGAAATGGCCGCAGGTCGGATTCGAACTCCGGCCGCCGCGGTTAGGGCTCAGCCTTATGGGCGCCCGCTCTACCAACTGAGCTATCAGGGCGCCCAACACATTCAATATTAATACATTTTGAATTCACTTCCCTGGAGTCCACGAGAGATGAGCGGGTCTCTACAACGCTGCAAGCAGCACTTCCTTGGGGCCACGAAATCAGCCCTCTCCAAACGGACACGCGCTCCGAATGGACACGAGCCCCCGACAATGCTGCAAGCCCCATTCTGTATGGACACACGCTCCGAATGGCCATGCCACGAACGGGCACTGCACTAGTCTAACTATAGAAGCAAGGAATATCAGTCTGTCTGCATGTACGTGGGTATGGCTTTTGCATATCTCAAGAACCGTCCATCCGATCTACTTCACACTTGGTGGGTGTATTTCTCGGGACCCGAGGACGTGCAGTGTCGGAATTGGTGCTATTTGGACGCGCGACATGATCAATATTAATAAACTTTGAATAAACAAATCGACTTCCCTGGAGTCAACGAGCGATAAGCGGTTCTCGACAACGCTGCAAGCAGCAATAACGGGAGCCAAGCTCTCTTTAAACATCCTTGGAGCCAAGCAACCGGCACGCCCCGAACGGGCACTGCACTAGATCTATAAATTCACCCCACAAATTGATATTAATTTACTTAATTTGCGTTGCGATCCCCTCAAGAAGCTGCTGTAAATTCTCCCCAAAACAAAAACATATGAGTTTTGTCTGCAAATAAAACTAAATTTTAGTATTTTTGATATATGGACAATTCCGGGCCTAATACTGACCGCTGGGGGACTCCACAAGTAATATCCATACATGTGGATTTATGCTCACCTTTCTTTACAAATTGTTGCCTGTTTCTTAGCTTCACAGCCAATTCAGCACAATCCCTCTGATACCAAATGTTTCCAATTTGTTGAGTAATATATTGTGATCAGTGGTATCAAATGCTTTTTTTTTTTTTTTTTAGATCTATAAATATGCTCACTGCATACTTTTTTGTCTATACAATTACAGGGTACCATGTGATGTGACTCATCCATAAACTACCATTTGAACGTTAATATAATCCAGAACAAAACTTGGCCCTTTCAGATGGCAATGTTATCCATTTTTTTGGTAGTTCTGATAGATAGCCTATAGTTCATTCTCAGTAAAGGAAAATAGGAGAATGTTGAAATAATTTTCCAGGACAACACAGGGCTTTCCAGGATATTTTACTTTTCTCTCATTTTCATGTGTTTTCAAAGACTTGAACTATTTGGCAGGTTTTCCAGAACGCGTGGGAACCCTGAATTACTAGTTTCGTCTTCAATTAGTGCCAAAGATGTTTATCTGTTTGTTCTAAATCCGCGATGACACCATAACGTGCTTCTTATCTCATGGTGCTCCTGCGATGCTGGATTAGTAGCTCATTAACTGTGAAGTCGACAACACGGATTCAGATTGAATGAAGCTGTACAAAAGTCAGTACTCTAAATGAGCCTGTTCATTGTTCAACACATTTTCCTCTTTTTACATTATGACAGGTGAATTTGTTTCTGTCAGCGCGCTCACTTTGTGCAACTTTAAATTGTACCAGTCACATACATTTCTGCAGAGATGTTGGCTCACTGTTGTCTGACAGCAAAAAGGAACTGAGTTAAATGAATTGGTCCACGAGGTTTTTGGCCTCTTCAATGACCCATCGTGAGCTTTGTGAAGAGCAATCTGAAAAGTGGAATGATCCCGAGCTGTGGCGTGTGCCTCGGGGGAGTGTTGGGCCTCCCTGCTGCTGAGCTGTCTGACTGGCCTTAAAAACACCAAGTCTCAGAAAGTGCAATCCCCCAAAGCTATATGTGTCTTCACGATTCCCTTCATGACGTTTATATTCATAGCTGTTTGTTAGTAAGCCACTTCATGATCAGGAAACTCTATGCGGGTTCAAAGCTTTCACGTCCTAAATAGGCTTTCATGCAATTTATCTCCACGGAGAAAGAAAAGTCTCGACACCTGTTAAACTCCCCTGCAACTAATGAACATATCTGAGGTATAGATTTAGACTTTGACTCAATACTATTGGATACATAAGCTACTTCCACAAAATAGTTCTGAAATCTATCATATCAAAGATCATACAACAAAGATAACAATTACCTCATTACAAAAAATATAGACTAGTAACATTTAGGATCAACTATCCATTGAATTCTAAAATATAGTTTAACTGAGACAGTATAGGGTTGCACAGTGACAGGATGTTCATCTCCCAGTTAGAAAACAGCGATAAAGCTTCACTGTTTTCCTTTTTTTTCTTTTCATTTTGGTATAATTACTGAACAAACAATAACATTGGAAAATTTTTAAATATTGTAAACATCGTACCAGTACAAAAGCACATGTCGCAAGACGTGGTCAGAAAACACCAACACGGGCAGCGCTGACAGCTTCTACTCCTCCTCCATTGACTTCTCAATCTCCTTCAGCCTGCGGACAAACTCCTGAGCCTCCTTGTCTCCGACGCGAGCGTCCAGCATCCTCATGATTGGCTTTTCTGGAGGGGAGAGCAAACAGATGAGAGTAGTTCCGACACCTGACACAAATATCTCTGGATTGAATGGCTTTTCATGTTGTATCGGAGAAGTAATTGGAAACCCAGGCCTACACCCTCTGGTCTCCCAAGAAGCCAATATCATGCTTGTGTAAAACAAAGAACTTGATACAGCCTGGAGCTTTATGTACCACTGGGTTTACTGCGAGACAGGTGGATAATGACAGGCTGGACGCTCTTGCCGGCAGCTGAGGCGTTCGGTCTCCCTGGCCAGCAGAAGTCGCTGAGAGGAGACACGGCTTCACCGGCGAAGTCGTTGGTGGAGAGCCAGTCATAGTCCATCACAGTGAAGGTCAAACAGGCAAACCTGTGTCTGTACTGTTCCGGACTGACGTGGCTGGAAGACACAACAACAAATCAGGCTATTTATAATTATAATTATAATGATTATTATGTGTTTATTTTTCGGGTTTTTTTAAAATATCATTTTAGTATTTGTAGTTATTATTATTAGTTAATTTATTTGTTATTAATTTTACTTTTTATATATAATATAATTATTTGTACTTATTATTTTATATTATTATTATTATATTATTTATTATGTATTTTATTTGTAATATATTATTAGTATTTGTAATTACTATTATTATTTGTTTATTTGTTTATTTTTAAGATAATTTGACTTTTTTATATATTATACTTATTTATACTTATTATTATTTTTTTTTTATTCGTTTTTTTTTTCAAGGTTTTGTTTTAAATTATGTAATTTTTGGTTAAAAATTTCCAATGCATATCTTTAAAATCAATACAATTTGATCAGAAAAAATGGAACAAATGCAGTCTGGCACAAATAGGAAGAGGAAGAGAGGTAAAACAGTACTCACAAGGAAAAGAGTTCGTCGAATACTGGGTGCAGGGTCTTCAGTTTCACTTGTGTGCGTTGACTCTTGGCCATAGGGAACAGGTGGTGAGGACACAGCTCCACTATGACAAACGGGTCACTCAGACCTGAGGTGGACCAGAACAAGTGAGTGAAAACTCTACCTTAATACAACAAACTGTATTTCACTGTGACACTTTTACCGTTAGCATCCAGTGCGATGATATCTGCAGCGTGCAGAATCTCCACCGTCAGTCTCTGCTCTGGAGCGTCATAGTAGCACTTCACACTGATCCGACCATAACGGGTATGTTTGAGTGTTTTCTGAAAGTTTATTTTTTATCACAGAGGATTATTATAATCATCATGTAAAGGTGCAGTAAGATTGAAATTATGTTATAATATGATGTAACTTCATTTTGAGTTTCCCCCAGCAGAAACGGGGTGAAGGAAGTATTCAAAGCATGTATCAGTCTACGTGCTGCGTAACCTGACAGCATCTTGTTTTTCAAGAGTCTGGGAGAAGGCAGATTTTCAATCAGAGGTAAAACAACAACAGAGACAGAGACGGAGGGCTGTGCCGTCCAATCAATATGTCCCTGTGCACCTGAGGGCTAAAATGAAACTGCCAGTCTGGTAAGTGGAAACACACCTGTAGGGAAATCTTCTCCAGATAGTACTGTTCAATCAGCTCAAAGGAGGAGCATTTATTCAGCCTGAGCTCCTCATCCAGGACCTAAAGCAGCCCGGTAAGGAAAGGGAAAAGATAAATAACACCTTGGGTAGGAGGATATAGATCTTAAAAGCAAAACTGCAAGAAGTCCTACCTTGTAGTCTCCACTCTTCATGTCTTCCACGGAAAGACCCTCTCCCTTGGCATGCAAGAACTGCAACAGGGTCTAAAGCATTCAAGTAAAAATGTATATATAACTCAGTCATCACATTCATTTTCATAGAATGAAGTCTCCGCATAGAGAGACATGTTGTTCACACGAACAGCATGAAACATCGTTGACAGGCAAACACGACATGTGTCTGCCAAACTCTAAACTCAGCCCTGTCGTGTAGCATGCCACAACTTTTCATGCAAATCTGACACGTCCACTGCCAGCTGGTTAAAATTGGCATTAGAATATACAATAGCTCCCGCATTTTCATTCATGAGAGAACTCACTTTGGTGCTGAGCCACTACCCAGAGACTTCATAAATATCTAATAATATGCTAATGATTGCACGACAGCAAGCATAGAGAGCTAATTAAAGGATGATGGCAACAGTAGGGATGATTATCTGCACAGAGTTGACACATGTCTCTTTTTAAGCAGACTACTCCTCTTAGTCAAACTCTGCCAGACCGGAAACAGCTATAAAAGAATATAGGTGTGATAAAATGCCACTGACCTCCACTGTGTACTGGAAGCGGTTGTAGAACTCCACCTGAACACCCCTGTTTTCTGCGACCGCATCCAGGATCATCCGCAGGAGCAGCTCCCACATGCTTTGGAGAACTCTACGAGGCAGCAGGACACAATGAGACGCCCACACGTTTGTGTTTACCAGCTCCAACCAATAAGACCCCACTTATAGCCTCACGTGTGTTTTCACAGATAATGATAAGTTGTAACGCAATACACGTCTGAGTGGTATTATTATTACGCCAAAGCTTACAGTACACAATCGCACGTTAAAGTGGTGCACATTTCACGCTGCGTCATCAAATCATGCTTCAATCTTAAAGCCGGGGAAAGCAGTTTATTTTTGGCATCACTGAGCAAAACCTCCATAATAACCTTTCAGCATATTGTAACTCAAGTGGCCTGAGTGGCTCTGTTTACAGGCTTTAGAAAATCTAGCCCCTTGAGGAGAGATTTTAGCCGAACACGGGTCATTTCAGAGAGAGAGAGAGAGAGAGAGCGTTCCTATTGGCTGTTCTACAAAAGCAGAAGCGCATGTTTGGATCTCGTAAGGAAGCAATGATCCATGGGTATTCCCTCCCCAATCCTCCCAGTAATGTTTGCTTTTTGGCAGGATGTTCACCAGGTCCCGTGATACCGAGCTCCATGTCAGCGATGGATGGTTTCATTTCCTTCCGTGAATGTTTTTAATTCAACAATGTCACTGTGCATCACCGCTATGCATAGTTGTTTATCAATTCGCAGCACTACTGCACACGCCTAAAAAAAAAACTGCAAAAAAGCCATAAATCATGTAGGCTGCGGACACATAACAGTGTGTAACACCAAAATAATGTTTCCCAATGATCAGTATTTCATGTTTTATAAGGCTATAACTAATCAAAACTCTGGTTTAGTCTAATTTTTGGGACAAACAGGACTGGATGATGTTTGAAATGAATGGCTAGTACTCATGCAGGTTACTGAATAAAACGCGTGCATATGCCTGAGCTCGTCTGGTGGGAGGGGCTTGGGACAGAGAGGGTGGAGCTGCAGGATGACGGCTGGATTTTCAAATTCTTCAGAAAGCTGCCTACCCTGGTGCACCACTTGAATTACAATATACTTAAAGGGTTATTATGGATTTTTTGTACATTGTTAATATAAAAAAAATAATAATTACTACAACTGGGAGGTGCCGTAGTGGCTTTAACGGTTTGTTTGAAGACTGTTTGCTGTATATGTACCTGCTTTAAATATTCTCCTATCACATGCTACATGTGTTGTGAATTCTGTATTGTTTGTGTTTCATAATTAAATACTGAATGTTTCTTTGAACCTTTATCATTAGCTGCACAGGCACACCAGATTGAAATGAGCAATTAAGCAGAATGTGGCACAATTATGACTCAGAATAGTTGTTGAAATGAATTTTCCCTGTCAAACAGAACATAAATGAAGTCATATTAATAGCGAGGAGGGAGGAGGAGAAAGAAATTACCTGGTCAGATTCTCCTTCACAAGGTTGTCAGTGAGGATGACCATGGTGTCTTGTAAGTACTTCATGAGAGGGGACACAGCCTGGAAGAATGTCACATCAACACAACATTACACCGGTAGCACCACAGGGCTGCAAACACCACTGACACAAGAATGAATGCTGCAGTAGAGAACCACTACGAGGTCTTACGTCGTCATTGATGATGGAGTCTGGAGACAGGCTGATGTGCTGGATGTACCTCCGCAGCTCAGGCAGCATCTGCACAGAAAAAATTCTCTCAATCACGTGCATGCAGGTGCATAATGTATACAAGTATGTGCATAATGCAAATACTGATACAAAAACACAATTTTGCAAAAGTTTACACATACGAAATTTTTTCCCATGCAAAAATGTTGGAAAATTGGATGCAAACTTCACAAAAATTGTATTTAATTTGTACAGTGTTTTTTTTTTAATATTTAATTAAATCACTGCTTGTAGAAACCATACCCTGTCGAGCAGAGTTACAAGGTTTTCACTGGCAGTGACACATTCCTATTATCTACTTGATAGTATGATACATGGTACACATAGTACCATGTATCATACTATCAAGTAGTATTGATCTGCAGGTATTCGTGCTTTGAGCGCCGCACCTTGTCGGTGAGCTGCGTGATGAGACGTTTGGCCTCTCTTTGCAGGTCCAGGTCCATGTTGAACAGCTGCCCATTGAGAGCCTTGTAGACCTGCTCCTTCCCCTCCGCCCCACAGGACTCCTCCATGGCCCGCTCCACACCTGGCCAGTCCAGGTCACGGGGCAGATGACCCAGGAAAACGCGCACGTGCTCCATGTTGTTCAGGGCGATGCAGACCTAGCAGAGAGCGAGGCGGAGCAGAAGAGGAGAAAAAGAGGGTGGAGGTGTGGAGGTGGAGAAAGAAAGAAGGGAAAAAAAAGCAGGAAGGCTACAGAGAAGTGGAGGACGGGGTGCGAGTGTAAATGATTGACGACGACAAGAGGCTTTCTTTTTTTTTTTTTGTGTAAACATATCCGATCTCCTGCTGATCCCTTTGTGTTGCCACGGAGAACACTTGCTGACATTTACCTCCCACGTCATTGCGTGCCCTCCCCCAGTTCTGTCTCGCTACAGGCGTTACCTGCACTGTGAAGCTCTTGTGGTCTCGGCCCAGCTGGTTCCTCTCAATCTTTCGTGTTGTCATCTCCGAGTAGGACACAGCCTCGCTGCAGAAATTCTGCGGAAGATCAAATACCAGTCCCGTTATTAAATGAAATTCGCAGTTTTCTTTTTTGATTTTGACTGGTGAAATTTTTTATTAATCCTGTGTGTATGGATGTGAGTCTGCTCAGAGTCGTGTTGTTATGTGTGCAGGATGTGCGTAGACTAGTGTGGCGACACTGGAAGCAGCACTCACGTCTGTCAAACGAGTGACAAAGATGAAGGCCCCCGCAGAGTCTGGCCAGGCCAGCTGGAGCCAGATCTCGCGTACCTGGCTGAAGCATGTCGTCACCTCCACGGCCGAGGAGCTGTGTTTGGCCTGCTGCTCGGGCTCCAGCTGCTCACACAACACATAGAAACACAACATGAAACATTCGTAGTTCATAGTTTGTGACTACAACAGGGTGGCTATGTAACGACCGTGTGATTTATTTGTTTTTCTTGAAAGTTCAGCAATACTTTATTTTAACTCCCTATTTAGCATTTCTAAAGATTATGTAAACAGTTAATACATGTTTTATAACACACAGATATGTGGCTGTAAGCAGCTATAAAAACAATATTTTTTAGCATTTATTAATGTATTTGCCAACTCCTTCTATGAAGCACCCATAACAGATGAGATGAGATGAGATGAGATGAGATGAGATGATCCTTTCTTAGTCCCACAGTGGGGAAATTTGCAGGATTACAGCAGCTAAGGGGAACAGTAAAAAAAAAAAAAAAATCAAATAAATAAGCAAGTAAACAATAAAGATATAGTAAGTAAACAGTAAAAAACAGGATCTAAAAATAAAAACAAGATATAAAAAATACAAACAAGATATAAAAACTAGACTGATTGAGTGGTTGGGGTATTATTGCACATATGAATATGAAATATGAAATGTTGCTTTTGCACAGAATATTGATATTGTATAAAAAGTTAACGAATGCTTCAGTTTAACATAGTTGTTATCACATATATTACGATATGTCTGCAGTTATAACCTATGATTGTACATGTGTATTAACTGTTGATAAATACTTTATGACATGCTGTGGAGTTGTTCTGAATAATTTATTGCGGGTTTCATCACCTGTATTAACAGTTAATAAAAGTTAGTAGTTTTTTTTTATGGTGTTATAAAGTGATTACAAATTAAGTGAAGAGTGAAAAAAGTTACTAGTTAATAAATCCTGTACAATTGTTATAAGCCAATGAATAAATATATTTAACTGGTTATCTATATATTTCTGAAAAACAAACAAACCAAAAAACCCATATTGGGATATTACAAAGTATTTTACATTCTACCTACAGTACAAAGAATCTGTACGCGTACATTGTGGTTAATTAATGCATTAATAAATGCTTTAATAAACATTATGTAACCGTAGTATGCAATTAATGAATACGGATATCTTTTATATCTATTAGATGTATTTATAAACAATCAAACCTCAAATAAAATAAGCTTAAAGCTTCATATTTGCTAACAACTACATTATAGTATATTTCAATGGCAGAAGCCTCTGACCTTGTCTGCGTCCACGGCTTTACGCATCCTGTCACAGGATCTGTCATGAACGATCTGCAGCCACTTGTGAATGGAGGACTTGAACCAGTTATGAAAGCCTGTCAAGGCCAGCATTTCGTCCCAAAAAGGGGGTTCCAAATTTTTATCACAGAGGATTATTATAATCATCATGTAAAGGTGCAGTAAGATTGAAATTATGTTATAATATGATGTAACTTCATTTTGAGTTTCCCCCAGCAGAAACGGGGTGAAGGAAGTATTCAAAGCATGTATCAGTCTACGTGCTGCGTAACCTGACAGCATCTTGTTTTTCAAGAGTCTGGGAGAAGGCAGATTTTCAATCAGAGGTAAAACAACAACAGAGACAGAGACGGAGGGCTGTGCCGTCCAATCAATATGTCCCTGTGCACCTGAGGGCTAAAATGAAACTGCCAGTCTGGTAAGTGGAAACACACCTGTAGGGAAATCTTCTCCAGATAGTACTGTTCAATCAGCTCAAAGGAGGAGCATTTATTCAGCCTGAGCTCCTCATCCAGGACCTAAAGCAGCCCGGTAAGAAAAGGGAAAAGATAAATAACACCTTGGGTAGGAGGATATAGATCTTAAAAGCAAAACTGCAAGAAATCCTACCTTGTAGTCTCCACTCTTCATGTCTTCCACGGAAAGACCCTCTCCCTTGGCATGCAAGAACTGCAACAGGGTCTAAAGCATTCAAGTAAAAATGTATATATAACTCAGTCATCACATTCATTTTCATAGAATGAAGTCTCCGCATAGAGAGACATGTTGTTCACACGAACAGCATGAAACATCGTTGACAGGCAAACACGACATGTGTCTGCCAAACTCTAAACTCAGCCCTGTCGTGTAGCATGCCACAACTTTTCATGCAAATCTGACACGTCCACTGCCAGCTGGTTAAAATTGGCATTATAATATACAATAGCTCCCGCATTGTCATTCATGAGAGAACTCACTTTGGTGCTGAGCCACTACCCAGAGACTTCATAAATATCTAATAATATGCTAATGATTGCACGACAGCAAGCATAGAGAGCTAATTAAAGGATGATGGCAACAGTAGGGATGATTATCTGCACAGAGTTGACACATGTCTCTTTTTAAGCAGACTACTCCTCTTAGTCAAACTCTGCCAGACCGGAAACAGCTATAAAAGAATATAGGTGTGATAAAATGCCACTGACCTCCACTGTGTACTGGAAGCGGTTGTAGAACTCCACCTGAACACCCCTGTTTTCTGCGACCGCATCCAGGATCATCCGCAGGAGCAGCTCCCACATGCTTTGGAGAACTCTACGAGGCAGCAGGACACAATGAGACGCCCACACATTTGTGTTTACCAGCTCCAACCAATAAGACCCCACTTATAGCCTCACGTATGTTTTCACAGATAATGATAAGTTGTAACGCAATACACGTCTGAGTGGTATTATTATTACGCCAAAGCTTACAGTACACAATCGCACGTTAAAGTGGTGCACATTTCACGCTGCGTCATCAAATCATGCTTCAATCTTAAAGCCGGCGAAAGCAGTTTATTTTTGGCATCACTGAGCAAAACCTCCATAATAACCTTTCAGCATATTGTAACTGAAGTGGCCTGAGTGGCTCTGTTTACAGGCTTTAGAAAATCTAGCCCCTTGAGGAGAGATTTTAGCCGAACACGGGTCATTTCAGAGAGAGAGAGAAAGAGAGCGTTCCTATTGGCTGTTCTACAAAAGCAGAAGCGCATGTTTGGATCTCGTAAGGAAGCAATGATCCATGGGTATTCCCTCCCCAATCCTCCCAGTAATGTTTGCTTTTTGGCAGGATGTTCACCAGGTCCCGTGATACCGAGCTCCATGTCAGCGATGGATGGTTTCATTTCCTTCCGTAAATGTTTTTAATTCAACAATGTCACTGTGCATCACCGCTATGCATAGTTGTTTATCAATTCGCAGCACTACTGCACACGCCTAAAAAAAAAAACTGCAAAAAAGCCATAAATCATGTAGGCTGCGGACACATAACAGTGTGTAACACCAAAATAATGTTTCCCAATGATCAGTATTTCATGTTTTATAAGGCTATAACTAATCAAAACTCTGGTTTAGTCTAATTTTTGGGACAAACAGGACTGGATGATGTTTGAAATGAATGGCTAGTACTCATGCAGGTTACTGAATAAAACGCGTGCATATGCCTGAGCTCGTCTGGTGGGAGGGGCTTGGGACAGAGAGGGTGGAGCTGCAGGATGACGGCTGGATTTTCAAATTCTTCAGAAAGCTGCCTACCCTGGGGCACCACTTGAATTACAATATACTTAAAGGGTTATTATGGATTTTTTGTACATTGTTAATATAAAAAAAATAATAATTACTACAACTGGGAGGTGCCGTAGTGGCTTTAACGGTTTGTTTGAAGACTTGCTGTATATGTACCCGCTTTAAATATTCTCCTATCACATGCTACATGTGTTGTGAATTCTGTATTGTTTGTGTTTCATAATTAAATACTGAATGTTTCTTTGAACCTTTATCATTAGCTGCACAGGCACACCAGATTGAAATGAGCAATTAAGCAGAATGTGGCACAATTATGACTCAGAATAGTTGTTGAAATGAATTTTCCCTGTCAAACAGAACATAAATGAAGTCATATTAATAGCGAGGAGGGAGGAGGAGAAAGTAATTACCTGGTCAGATTCTCCTTCACAAGGTTGTCAGTGAGGATGACCATGGTGTCTTGTAAGTACTTCATGAGAGGGGACACAGCCTGGAAGAATGTCACATCAACACAACATTACACCGGTAGCACCACAGGGCTGCAAACACCACTGACACAAGAAGGAATGCTGCAGTAGAGAACCACTACGAGGTCTTACGTCGTCATTGATGATGGAGTCTGGAGACAGGCTGATGTGCTGGATGTACCTCCGCAGCTCAGGCAGCATCTGCACAGAAAATATTCTCTCAATCACGTGCATGCAGGTGCATAATGTATACAAGTATGTGCATAATGCAAATACTGATACAAAAACACAATTTTGCAAAAGTTTACACATACGAAATTTTTTCCCATGCAAAAATGTTGGAAATTGGATGCAAACTTCACAAAAATTGTATTTAATTTGTACAGTGTTTTTTTTAAATATTTAATTAAATCACTGCTTGTAGAAACCATACCCTGTCGAGCAGAGTTACAAGGTTTTCACTGGCAGTGACACATTCCTATTATCATGTATGTGTACCATGTATCATACTATCAAGTAGTATTGATCTGCAGGTATTCGTGCTTTGAGCGCCGCACCTTGTCGGTGAGCTGCGTGATGAGACGTTTGGCCTCTCTTTGCAGGTCCAGGTCCATGTTGAACAGCTGCCCATTGAGAGCCTTGTAGACCTGCTCCTTCCCCTCCGCCCCACAGGACTCCTCCATGGCCCGCTCCACACCTGGCCAGTCCAGGTCACGGGGCAGATGACCCAGGAAAACGCGCACGTGCTCCATGTTGTTCAGGGCGATGCAGACCTAGCAGAGAGCGAGGCGGAGCAGAAGAGGAGAAAAAGAGGGTGGAGGTGTGGAGGTGGAGAAAGAAAAAAGGAAAAAAAAAGCAGGAAGGCTACAGAGAAGTGGAGGACGGGGTGCGAGTGTAAATGATTGACGACGACAAGAGGCTTTCTTTTTTTTTTTTTGTGTAAACATATCCGATCTCCTGCTGATCCCTTTGTGTTGCCACGGAGAACACTTGCTGACATTTACCTCCCACGTCATTGCGTGCCCTCCCCCAGTTCTGTCTCGCTACAGGCGTTACCTGCACTGTGAAGCTCTTGTGGTCTCGGCCCAGCTGGTTCCTCTCAATCTTTCGTGTTGTCATCTCCGAGTAGGACACAGCCTCGCTGCAGAAATTCTGCGGAAGATCAAATACCAGTCCCGTTATTAAATGAAATTCGCAGTTTTCTTTTTTGATTTTGACTGGTGAAATTTTTTATTAATCCTGTGTGTATGGATGTGAGTCTGCTCAGAGTCGTGTTGTTATGTGTGCAGGATGTGCGTAGACTAGTGTGGCGACACTGGAAGCAGCACTCACGTCTGTCAAACGAGTGACAAAGATGAAGGCCCCCGCAGAGTCTGGCCAGGCCAGCTGGAGCCAGATCTCGCGTACCTGGCTGAAGCATGTCGTCACCTCCACGGCCGAGGAGCTGTGTTTGGCCTGCTGCTCGGGCTCCAGCTGCTCACGCAACACATAGAAACACAACATGAAACATTCGTAGTTCATAGTTTGTGACTACAACAGGGTGGCTATGTAACGACCGTGTGATTTATTTGTTTTTCTTGAAAGTTCAGCAATACTTTATTTTAACTCCCTATTTAGCATTTCTAAAGATTATATAAACAGTTAATACATGTTTTATAACACACAGATATGTGGCTGTAAGCAGCTATAAAAACAATATTTTTTAGCATTTATTAATGTATTTGCCAACTCCTTCTATGAAGCACCCATAACAGATGAGATGAGATGAGATGAGATGAGATGAGATGATCCTTTCTTAGTCCCACAGTGGGGAAATTTGCAGGATTACAGCAGCTAAGGGGAACAGTAAAAAACAAAACAAAATCAAATAAATAAGCAAGTAAACAATAAAGATATAGTAAGTAAACAGTAAAAAACAGGATCTAAAAATAAAAACAAGATATAAAAAATACAAACAAGATATAAAAACTAGACTGATTGAGTGGTTGGGGTATTATTGCACATATGAATATGAAATATGAAATGTTGCTTTTGCACAGAATATTGATATTGTATAAAAAGTTAACGAATGCTTCAGTTTAACATAGTTGTTATCACATATATTATGATATGTCTGCAGTTATAACCTATGATTGTACATGTGTATTAACTGTTGATAAATACTTTATGACATGCTGTGGAGTTGTTCTGAATAATTTATTGCGGGTTTCATCACCTGTATTAACAGTTAATAAAAGTTAGTAGTTTTTTTTTATGGTGTTATAAAGTGATTACAAATTAAGTGAAGAGTGAAAAAAGTTACTAGTTAATAAATCCTGTACAATTGTTATAAGCCAATGAATAAATATATTTAACTGGTTATCTATATATTTCTGAAAAACAAACAAACCAAAAAACCCATATTGGGATATTACAAAGTATTTTACATTCTACCTACAGTACAAAGAATCTGTACGCGTACATTGTGGTTAATTAATGCATTAATAAATGCTTTAATAAACATTATGTAACCGTAGTATGCAATTAATGAATACGGATATCTTTTATATCTATTAGATGTATTTATAAACAATCAAACCTCAAATAAAATAAGCTTAAAGCTTCATATTTGCTAACAACTACATTATAGTATATTTCAATGGCAGAAGCCTCTGACCTTGTCTGCGTCCACGGCTTTACGCATCCTGTCACAGGATCTGTCATGAACGATCTGCAGCCACTTGTGAATGGAGGACTTGAACCAGTTATGAAAGCCTGTCAAGGCCAGCATTTTAGCGTCCCTGGCAGAGAAGAACACAAGTCTGTGTTAATAACTTCAAAGCAGAAGAAAAAGGTTGAACTCTCATCTCCTCGCCAACATTTCCAACAAATAACCAGCAGTCAGAGCCTTTCACGCAGCTATATGAACTGTCATGAGAATTGAACTGATAACCAACTTGAGAGGAAGAAACTCCCGAAAGCCTTTGAGGATTTTCAAGGACATGAAGAGCTCAAAGATGGTCTCTCCCATTGTCTGAGTCAGTTTGGAGCTCTCCTGCTCCAGAGTCCCACACACCCGCTCCATCGCCACGTTTACATCGTCGGCTGCCTGGAGGAGAAAATAATGACAAAAAAAGTCAGCAACAACAACACTGTGTGACTCACAAAAGGCTTTAAAAGACTTGTTTACAAAGTCTTTTCACATCATTTTCGATGCCATACCTGTTTCTCCAACTGCCGGTAAGATATGCTGAAGAAATCTACTTTCACTGCACTGTGAGAACAAACAAAGGATGAAGTGGCTTCAGTCCAACAATAACTAATCCAAACCAATGTTTCTGAGCCAGGTAGCATAACATTACTACATTGGCTGTGTTTGAAATTGCACACTAACATACTATTCATACTAAGTATGACGAAAAATTGAATATGTTGTGCGTTCACACTGCATAGTATGTGGATTTTGTGTACGCGAGAAATGCCCGGATTTCTGAGTATGAGACGTAAGCTAACTGCACATATTCAACTGCCCCACAATGCATTGCGTCTGCGTGCCTTTAGCCAGGCTAAAAATTGTTAACATGTCAATTGTTTGACGGAGCGCCTTGAGACCGGCCCGGCCGTCGCTTGAGCATACTTCAGTGTGCCTGCTGATAAAATCGTACTTAATAGTTCATTTAATAGGCAGTATGCAGCACATACTGATTAAGTATGTAGTATGCGGCACGTTAGTGTGCAATTTCGAACACAGACAGTGTCTTTTCCTCGATAAGATGTACAGCGTTGTCATTCACCTGTAGAAGATTTGGTTGTAAATGTTCTGAGCTCTCTGAACGTCTGCACACACGGCGTCGACCACCTGAACCAGCTTCTTCAGCTGCTCCTCGAGATTCTACGTTACCAACACAAAGTGAACACCATCCTGTATATCGATTCTCGAGCCACAGTCGGTCAAAAGATGAGACGGAATGACTTCTATCATCGGGACTTCTACTAAATCAGTGTAAACGTACCCCGTCCTCTGGTTTATATCGTGCAATTAAGCTCTCGTACCACTCCACGGTTCCTTTCTGTCGAAATAATTACACAAATTAAGGAGAATAAATGGGTTAATTAAAGGTGCCCTATGGAGTACAGTACTGTAGTTGGCAGAAACTGTTTTCATGTTGTACATGCGTGTCCTTCATGCTGCTTTCATGCAATACAACATATATACATGGACCTGCTAATCAAGCCATTCATCTACAGTACAGCACCTTTAGTGGTCAAAAACTCCACAGGGGAACCTTTAAGTGAACCTACTGTGAAACAAATTTCATTGTTACCTTGACAGCAGTAGTGATGTCCAAATGCAGATCATTTCGAAGAGGACACACAGTCTTAAACGCCCGCATGTTTTGCATGTAGCCAATCCCCCTGGCATTCACAGACAGGAAAAAAAGCCGATTACAATACAAGTCAGCTTTAAGGTCACGCAAATTATGGTTTCACATCATACACTAACATTATTCTCAGAATATAAAATATCAAATAAGCACAAAAGCTTCAATTTCACTAAAATTCTTTCCACTCTAATTGTATGCAGGATCGTGCTCTGTCTCTGCAGGAGAGAAGAGATGCAGCTTTAACCGTTTGGTGAGTCACTCTGACTGTTTCTGAGAGGTGAAGAAAAGATCCCCCTCGAGGTATTGATCACTGGCCAGAGCTGGACTTCTTACTGGGGAAGTTTCTAATAAAAAAAAACAGTCTCCTCCAAATTAGTCTCACAACATGAACTCCAATAATTAGCTGATTTTACTGGCTGGCATTTATGTGGAACAGAATCCCTAATTTGGTACATTTCACTGCCCTATCTCCCTTTTTTATGTGATGGTAACACAGAGCTAAGTCGGTCCATCCAAGTCTTTCATTCGGAGCAGAATATCTCTGCAATACTGACCAGACTGCTATCAAATTAAGTTCAGATATCCATTGGTTCCATGGATTGTTTCTCATGATTTTATGGACACGTGAGCTTTCTGGTTAAAATTTTTCCTCAATGGCCAACACATTGGTCGATGACAATGTGTCTAAAAATTAATGCCTGGATTCCCATGAAACTCACTGTGGATATTCATGTTCTCCAAAGGATGAATGCTTATGATTTGGTGATTTCCTCAAGCTAAAACTTGTATGCAAGCAATATCAAAAGCTATATCGAAATTAGGGCTGTCAATCGATTCAAATATTTAATCGCGATTAATCGCATGATTGTCCAGAGTTAATCACGATTAATCGCAAATTAATCGCACATTTTTTTTCTGTTCGAAATGTACCTTAAAGGGAGATTTGTTGAGTATTTGATACTCTTATCAACATGGGAGTGGGCAAATATGTTGCTTTATGCAAATGTATGTATATATTTATTATTGGAAATCAAAAATGGCGTTAAAACTAATTTCAGTTAACGCATTATTATCACGTTAACTTTGATAGCCCTAATCGAAATATATACATTCATGCTCCGAAAGTGTAATCCTTTCAGATTTTCAGGACTGTATGACCCTCATACCAGTGTGTATGACTGATATTACCGGTGTAATGGAAGCATAATATCATATAGGGAATAATACATGTCACATAAGGTAAACATACGCAAGTTGTTGCTTATGACCACAATATCTTGCTGCAAATAACAGCTAATGTTTATACAATAGAATCTGTGGTCAAAATTTTTTTGAAATGAGTAATGAGCAATGACTAAGATATATGTGTTTTAGTAGGGAGCCCAACACTGCTTCCTCCACAGAGCATGACTGACTGGTTGAAGTCTCTCTGTGTCTGCCGGGGTGAGAGGTTGAGCGTGTACCTGGTATGGCAGCACAGGCGAGTGTTTGATGTGATGTGATGGCAGTGTGACTTTACCTCAGCATGAGCTCGTAGCGTGTAATGGCAGCAGCGCTGGTGCAGGGGAAAACCTGACGCATGTTCTTCATCAGGCACAGGCAGTGCTCTGTGTACAGCCTGAAGCTGTCTGACAGCTGCCTCTCCTGGACACAGGAAGGGCCCGCAGTTATAGCTTCAAGTACACGGGCTGTGAGACATTTTTGGCTGGACCAAAAACCTTGATGCATGTCAGTGAAGAGCTGAGCTAATGAGGTGACTGTTTCCAGATGATGAAAGTTTTTTTTTTTTTTTTTTTTCCCTACTGAGAGGCCGATGGCTGAGAAACCTACCAGGTCTCCCCTCACAGCGGTGGGGTCCCACTCTGCATCGATGGTCCTCAGGAGGCGCAGCAGCAGGGAGTAGCACACCCTCTGGGTCCGATGGTGGCTGCTGTAGCACTGCCAGCGACTGTGTTAAAAAACATGCACCTTTTACCTGATGCTTAAGCTTTCATATTTGATTTGATCAATTTTATGCCTCCGTTAATACTCACATAATGGCCTGTTGGAGAGGGGAGAGATCAGTTTGCACAGCATGATGAGTCAGTACAGTCCATGCTGGAGGACAAACCTGCCCGTTCCAGTTGTACGGCTCTCTCTGGAAGTATATGTGGTAGATTACCATGTCAGTTCAAGAACAATCTGTTTGTACTCATCAACAATTTTAGCTTGTTTTACAAAATAGCAGAATAATGCAAAATATAAACATTACTATAAATGCCATAAAAGCCATGCCCGCAGCATTTGAGCAAAATCTGAGGACCAGCTATAGCGAAACTGTACGGAACATCAAAAATCCGAAAAAGTAACTATTTCCAGCTTGGTCCAGAGATATTCTGTACCATATTTGGTGAAGATTGCTAACAATTTGTAGGCGGAGCAGTGAAAAAACTTGCATAAAATCAACAGTTATGGTCCAAACGTTACAGGCCAACACGTAAAGTTTGTTGTCATAGCGCCACCATCTGGCCAAATTGCACCAACTTTGGCACGGCTGTTGGGGCGGCTGTGGCTCAGACATACAGCGGGCCGTCCACTAATCGGAAGATCGGCAGTTCGATCCCCGGCTCCTCCAGTCTGCATGTCCTTGGGCAAGATACTGAACCCTAAATTGCTCCTAAAGGCTGTGCCATCGGTGTGTGAGAATGGGTGAATGCTGACATGTAGCGTAAAGCGCTTGCAGGGGTCGGATGACTAGAAAGGCGCTTTATAAATGCAAGTCAATTTACCATTGCACATCCTTGGGTCCCCAGCAATACACCGATACAAGTGTGTAGTAGATCGGATGACCGGTTCTCGAGATATGTGAAGGACATACCCACATACATACAGACATGTTGCTTTATGGTTAGCTATCTTCATGAAACTCACCTTAACATGAGCGTGCTCGTACTCCACAATCTGACTCAGCAGTTTCTTGTGAATGGAGACATTTGAGTCTTTCTTAGACAAATCTGTATCTCTCTGGAAAAAAAAAAAAGAAAAAAAAAAGAGTATTAAAAGCTGTAATTCTTCATACCCTACACATGCAAGAGGAGTATTGTATACTGTAATCTGAATAAACAGACCTGGCTGGTGAAGAGCTTCAGTATCAGGTGACATTCTCCCTGAACTTTAGACGTACTCGATCGAGGCTCCAGCTTAAACCAGGTGTCATATCCGACAATTGGGAACTCCTGCAAGAAGGAAACCAGCCAGATTAAGGACGCCGACATACTTCCAGGGAAATCCTTCACATTGTGTCCTTTGGAGAATCTCTTTGTGGTCGTGTTTGATTGTCTCAGTAGCTCGAAGCCTCTGACTTTTTTGAACTTCCAATACTCACATTCAAAGGGATGTTGGTGCATCCGAGGAAGTCATCGGCGTTCTCCTCGGAGCCTGACGATGCAGATCCGTTGGAACGAACTGACTTTGCTATCTGCTTAAAATACCTGACAAGAAAAAGCAGAGTGCAAGGAAAAGGGAACCGTGTTAGTCACAGGTTGAATTCATGTTTAAATGTACTGGGAGAGCTATAATCTAACAATTCTCACTTTTAGGACATTTAGCTCGATCAACTGTGACATATATTACAGCATCGGGCAGAATGAGTTTCACTTCCGAATGAAAGCTGGCTATTACTCCGATTTTTATTCAAATGGAAATTGCACATTTTCACCACAGGATTATGGTCCTTTTGTCCCTTGGTTATAATTGACATTGTCAGGTTTTCATTAGACTTGTCTGCTATTTATTAGTCTCCCCATAGCCCCGGCTGAACTCTCTGTGTTCTGTGTGCACAGCTTTATTGGCACTGGGCTTCGTCCGTCAGTCTTTCTTTAAAAGGTGCAATGTGTAGTACCTGGCCACCTCCTCCAAACAAATAGGGGGCAGCACTTACAGTCACCAGTTCTATCATAAATAAAGCCGACTACAACAGCGGGGCAAGAATACGCACATTTTGACCAAACTGCTGAAACTCTGAGAGCCGGTCAAAATAACACTGATATCTTATAATCTTCACGTGTGGCGTCAGCTGATAGTTTACATTAGCTGTCTTTGTGTTTTCTGTGCCATTAACCGGGTCTGTACGGTCAGTGTAACGTTACATTTTGATAGTTAGTTTATTGAATTTGTATTTTTGTTTTGTCCTCCCCTCCACCAGGAGACTGCTTCTTCGTCCTCTCGTGTTTGACTGAGGACAAACTGGACGCTGCAGTGACTCAGAGAAGTCTTTGACATGACGTCAACACTGTAACCTCTTCACATTTTGTTGATAATTTGAGTTAGTAAATTCCGGCCAGATCTTACACGTTGCAACTTTAAGGTTAAAGGATAAATACTAGTTGATCTCCTAAAATTAACAAGCAAGATGGTGTCAGTATTTCTCAACAAATTTAGATAACGTAGGCTTCTTCATTCATAAACTGCAACTTTTGGCTCAATTCAAATGGAAATGATCCTTTGATTGACAGGTTGAATGAGTCATCTATTCACTGCCACAATGCCAACTGGATGAATAAATTAATTACTAACTTATATAATTGTGCACAAAGTCGCAATTTGTGATTCAGTTGCAGTTCAGCCCTTCAAAAAAAAAGAACACTGCTAAAGGAATATCCAGCATTTCTTCATTACATTAAGTCAGGATTACACAACACAGTTTCTTCTACCTGCCCATTCCTCGAAGTCCACTGACTTCATTGAGCTTTTTGCAGGCCTCAGCGACAGACACGTCATCGTCATGATCCCTGAAGAAAAGAGGAGAATTCAGAGGTTATTACAACCTCTCATCCCACAACAATGAACGGACATGAGAAGTGAAGGAGATCTACTACAATCTAACCCCATTCAAGAAAAGCATTAGCCTACTGTACTCTACTTTTACTGTCGAGTCAAGAGTCTTAACAGAGCTTTGACCAGAGGCCAGAAAAGTTTCTATAACAGCTGAACAATGACTCTTCAAGCTGTTATAAATGTACATTTTTACAGCTTAAAGCTGAGGTCAAGAGGCAACTTAATCTGTATACTGTATTATTCTCACTGAAGGACATAACAGATACTATTGTCAAGTATAATCACCACAATCTTTTTTTTTTCCAATCCCACCTTAAAAGACCCTTTCTCTTTGCATAGTGATTGAAAAAACTGTGACTGCAAAGTGAGTGTGTGCCAAAAACGAAAAAAAAAAATATTGAAAAATGGGCATTTTGGAAAATAAGTTATTTTATTCGACTGTGTTTTGCCAAGTGATGAAGAGAACCACAGCTAAAGACATTTGCTGGATGAGTCTGTCTGTCTACGTTTACAGTATATACTGTATATGTATGTATTTCTTTTGTTATCTGTGACGCAAGAAAAAAAGAAGCTAATTTAACCTACATACAATATAATGAAAATCATAAGAAAAATCCTTTCATTGCCGATCTGGCGAATGTGACATTCAACGAATTCAAGGTGCTGCTGCGTACTAATCTTACCATATGTCAAGATGTAAGAGGTCATTGTGGACATCATCTATTTCACTGTGAAAAAACAACAACAACCAAACAATTATTAATTGAAGTATCATCTCCATGAGTAAATACTGATAATAAACACATCCATATTTTAGTGATCCTTCCACAGAGATGACACTGTGCTGCACTGGTCACATATCTAACAACTTTAGGCGTTGAAACAAATGAAACTGTGAATCCTGCGTGTCACACGTATCACAATGTCCAGCACTCTGCTAAAGGTTGAACTGCTGTACTCACAACACAAAGTGTTCGTCCCACACGGGGTTCAGAGTCTCCGGTTTGACCTCAGTCACCTGGATACACCTGGCGGGCAACACCTCCTTGGTGCTGGAGCGTTTCTCCAGCTTCTCCTTTCTCTTCCTGAAGCTGAACTTTCTCTCCTTTTTCTCCTCCGTCTCCCGCGGGCTCTGACCCAGCAGGATTCCCAGCATGCAGTAGGGGTCGCTGTACCCTGGCAGGCCGCGGGGTGACGCATAGAAAAGGTTATATCACACACAGACACAACACTGTTTATATCACCCTGATGATGCCGGTGCAGCAACGAGAGGAGGGAAGCCTTGGGGCTCATTTGTGATTACAATCAGTGTCGTGTTTTGGTTAAGTGCTCGTCAGTGTAATGAGTGCGACTGGTTGACACCGAGCGTGTTTGAGATCAATTTCACCTCGCGTGGAAAGTGGACACGGGTAGTCGGCTGTTGCCGGGGAAGTGTCAAAAACCTGCAGCCATTTTGGACAGACAGGAACAATACAGGAAGTCCAATACTTAACAGATCGCCAGACAGCTCTTGTACATATTTAATCAGTCATTATTAGTCATTATAATGTCATTGAAGTGGTTGATGTAATGACGTACTGTATGCGTGATTGGACACACACTGTATATTATGTGCATATGCATACATTAAAGTCACGTAAGCTGCATGTCCACCCTAACCTTTTTCCCATCGCACAATAAAGAAATACTATTCAGATACCAAATACACCCTCACATTATGCAGCTGTCAAAGGATGACATGCATACTGTACACGCTTACGCTTTATTGCAATATATTCAGCTTCTGAGGGTGATGGTAATTATCGTGTTAGTGCCGCAAAAAGTCACAATTTGCGCACAAACTCTTGCAAGATGGTTAGGCATTGACCTCGGATGGTTAAGGTTAGGCATTGACCTCAAATGATTAAGGTCAGGCATTGATCTCAGATGATTAAGGTCAGGCATTGACATTGAATGATTAAAAGGTGCTAAATGCGAGATTGGGAGCATTTCCATTGCCTCTCTACGGCTCTCAACATGGTGACGGCTGAGCCGTATGAGAGCAGTGCAGAGGAGCGGCCGTTAGCTAGCCAGTGGGACACACTCACATGCATGAACATGCACTAAAAGCACACGCGGCCGGCCCGGCTATGTCAACAAAGCACGGAGAAGCTCTGATTACAACACACACAGAGGGAGAGTGACTTCATTCTCTGCTCAGGTAGACATTACTCAACTATATCTTTACATAGCAAATAGTTGTTTGATGCTATTTAAGGTTATGCATTGACCTCAAATGGTTAAGTTTATGATAAGTCGTCGGGCAGCAAGTCTCACGAGAATTTTCGCAAGTTACCATCTAGACACGATCTATCATCACTGCTGGTCAAACCTGCGCATATAAGTCATATTTCACAGAACTTTTTGTTTTCCAAAAGAGAACGTTTAGGGTTATCTAATGCTTGAGATGTCTCACCGTTTGCGTCCTTGGCCATCAGATTCTTTGCTTTCATGACGGAAGCTCTCAAGGAAAAACTGGCTCGCTGTGAAAAAAAGACATTTTCTGTCTGTTCAGCAAGAAACTGTAAATGCGTCAAATCAAGGTCATGCGTTGAGTGCATTACAACGCATTTCCTTTAACTTGACTCTTCTGTATCTCCATTTAAATAAACATCAAGATGCATTGATTGGTGAAAAAACAATTCCTGAATGCTTCATCGGATATCTTATATACCGGCTTTGTGACGGTAGAAAAACTCAATGTTCCAGAATTACAGAGAGAATAAACGGTAAAACTATTTTCACTCTGGTCACAACATTTATCATAAGGGCTCACAGTTCTTAACAGAAATATTTGAAAGGTCTCTGGCAGTCAAGTGAGAAAGAGGCTTTCAGGTGTTACAGGTCTCTTACATCTCTCAACTCTCCAAGGGCATCAGTGCTCTCCAACCGTTTCTCTCCAGGCCATGCTTTCACCTTATTACTACTGCACTGTGCAAACTATGAGCATTAGAAAATACCAGGCAATGCACTAAAACACCACCTGTGGCTGCACAACTGAGGGTTTAGTGATGCCTCTAAATCTGCAATTAGTGACCACTGAGGAGTTCATTCTGTTATCTGTTTAATTAATGACTTTAAGGACTGCACCAGAGGTTTTTACGTGTTTTATCACATTAATCACATATCAGTGTATGCCTTTGCAAAAAATTTTGATTTAAAAAAATATTTTTTCCGTTGTTCCAGGCACCATTTGGTTTCCATTTACTTCTTTATCACACAATATGACAATAAATTAGGAAAGTCTTTACGTTTTTGTGGTTTTCATCCCCAAATTACTGTATTGGAATGGAACCAAAGCCTGCCTGGAACATTAGGAAAACATACATAAAAGCTAAAATTGTACAGCATGCATTTAAAATGGAAAGTGTACAGAAGAAAAAGTCAGGCTAACATTTACACAAATACTGGTATGCGTCTTCAATATTTGTTGTTGAGTCATGATGCCTCCACTACTGGACACAAAATAGGACCAATTTTACATTGCAAGTACTTAAACTTGCAAATAAAAACGGCAACATTCAATATTATGTCAGCAGTGGAAATTTACAGACTAGTGCACATTTTTCCCTTTAAGTATAGAAAACTGATGTCAGCTTCCAGTGCCACAGTACATCTGAAGGATACACTTGAATGGACAGCGACTCATATACAAAGTGTCTCACCTTGGATTCTTGAACTTTTTGGAGAATGATGTCATGTTCCTCTTCGCCCATATCAAACACCTTGGATGGTCAGACAGTAAAAAAGAAAATGTGTGGGTTTTTTTGTGCAACAGAAACCTGGATAAACATTCTGTTTCTTGTTCGAGTTCAAAATGCACTACTATCTCCACTACAACGCCACTGAATGACCTTTATAAAACACAACTGGAAGAAAAGAAAAAAAGACGCCCACTCTAGACATGAAAGAGGCTGCAATCCTGAGCACGATGTCATCTGAATGGATGTAATATCACAGCTGTATATCAGCACACAGTGTGACTGGACTTTGATGTTTAATCAGGTTAGAGCCAAGAGCATCTGCTCAGATTCTTACAGCCTGCTCACAACAAATAACACTCTCTATGAGGCTAGCACTGTTACTAACAGAGGTTTAACGCAGCTCAGAAAATAGAGTCTGATTTTCCGGGATGGGATATATGCAGATGGATAGATGCATAGATGGATAGATGGATAGATGGATGCATAGATGGATAGATGGATACCTTTAGCAGGTAAGCAAACAGCTCTTCATCACTCCTCACGTGTTCAGGTGAAGGCACTCCCACCCGGTTGACCACCGTGTACACAGCTTCCTCATAAAGCAGGTCCAGCTACAGTACATGAAAACACACTTAATAACAACCCTTCAAACATGAAGAAAAATAATAGCTCATGCTCCTTTGCCTTCATGCTTTCTGCTCTGCTGCACATCAATAGCGGGGAGGGTTTTGTTATTGAGACTTTTCAAATGTAATCCCTGCTGAAATAGGATGAAAGCAAACGCACCTCTGTCCTTCTGGTTCTGTCGGGGTTAAAGGTCTGGTCCACATGCTCCTGGGGCGGCGGCACCGTGCAGGCCCCTCTTTGGCACTGTGAGGGGATAGAAACAGTTCAGCCAAAACTAAACCTGCCTTTCTTGAGGCTGTGTCGAGTAAGAACTGGAGAGAGGAGAAGCTGAGGTTGCATTACTGACAGTAGACTGTCGATCACCTCTTGGTAGTTTAGCCCAGTGGTTCCTAATTTAAGGTCGGGCCCCCTCCAAAGGGTCACAAGATAAATCTGGGTGGTACTCCAGCCTCATTACTACACTGGTTCTGGCTTTGTCCGAGACGGCTCGCTTTCTGGAAATCTATTTTGAAGTCTCTGTCAATAGTGTCGGGCTCAGTAATAAACCCACTCATTGCACCTTTTGGCCTTTCCCCACAAAACACAAAACTCTCAAGTCTTCATAAGGGTGTCCTTGACTTCTCTAGTTTAATAGCTAGATGGCTGATTCTCTTAAGCTGGAAATCCACCTACTCATATTTACTGGGTACGTGACATAATGAGCTGAATACATCTTGAAAAGATAAGGTTTTTTAGGGTTGGCAAATAACATAAATTTCTGCTGGTCTGGAAACCATTTATTTCCAACTTCTCCTCTGTTGGTACTCCTGGGATCACTCCCATTCTGCCATTGGCCTCATAACTTTTAAACCCAATAACCGACATATATTCTTTTTTGTTTTGTTCATGTTTCTTGTAATTTATTTATCTTTCTCTCCTCATTTAATCAATTTATTTCCTCCCTCTTTTTTTGTTTGTTTTGCTTTTGCCTATTTTCATTATTATTTCTATTATTATTTATTCCCTGCTTCACTTTCTTTTTATCGGTATTATTGTTATAATTAATTACACCAACTAACAATTATTAGAACTGCCAGAGATGATACTGTTTTGCTGTGATATTTTGTGTGTCATATGTGTGATTGTCATGTCTTTAATACATGTTGTACAAAAAGCGAAAAAATAAAGTTCTATAAAAAAAAATCATAAAGTGGGCTTGTCTGTAAAGGGGAGACTCGTGGGTACCCATAGAACCCATTTTCATTCACATATCTTGAGGACAGAGGTCAAGAGACCCCTTTTAAAATGGCCATGCCAGTTTTTCCTCGCCAAAATTTAGCGCATGTTTGGAGCGTTATATAGGCCCCTTCACGACAAGCTAGTAAGACATGGTTGGTACCAATGGATTCATTAGGTTCATTCATTCATTAGGTCTAGTTTCATGTGATATCTTCACTCTAGCTCTAGCTTTCTTCTTCTAAATCGCAAGCTGCATTAATGCGTTACAGAAATTAGTGGCATTAAAACAAATTTGCGTTATAACACGTTATCGCGTTAACTCGCGTTAGCCCTAATTATTATATTATGCATGTTCCTTATGTTTTGATGATGACCCTCTGCGTTTTGCCTCTCTTGTCTTACAGCAATTTGGAAATGAAGACATCGATTGCTCTCAGCAAAGATGTTATTACGGCATCACTGCCTTATTAGCACTGGCAGCAGGAGAAGCTGAACATAGCCATCGACAGCAGCTTGTCACAGCTGAGCTTCCAGTCTTCTGAGAACCCTCCTCAACCCGGCCCTTCTGTCTATACGCGTCTTACTGGCCTGGATGACAGCGCTGGGGCCACTCGCTACACCAACGTGTTTCATGGGCGTAACAGACGGAAAGGTGGAGGTTGGGCGGGGGTTACCTCGGCCTGGGCAGCCCGCAGCATGTTGTCCTGCTTCTGAAGGATGGCATTCACGCGCTCAAAGAACTCCACGCTCTCCTCGGAAATCCTGCCAAGAAGAGGAAGCAGATTGTCAAAGCATCTCTAAAAATAGAGATGAAATACTTGGAAAATATGTTGCATGTTGTATTAACAGATACACAATCTCATCAGTCGACTAGAATTTTTCTGAATCGTCATTAAAAACAAAGTGGGATTCAGCGACATTGGTGGGATCACACTGCATCCTGTTTACAGACAAGAAGCGTCTGTCAGTAAAGACGATCTGTTTCCGTCTTATGTCTCCACTGCCTGCAGTTCAGCTCCTTATTAGCTCTCAAACACCTTCTTATCTCATGCACTAAAAAGCAAAGCAGGTCTGGACCAAAGCTCTCAGCAATCCAACATGGCTGCACTCTGCGTGAACCATGTTAATCTACTATGATGAGCGGGGTCGTGTGCAAAATGCAAATGATGTTTTTCCTCCAGGTGTGAGTGAATCCCCGGATTCCCGCCAGCCCCAGTTGTCATGGTGATCCAGGCACATTCAGGGAGGGAAAAGCTGGCTGAACACCTTGGGAATCCCCCCCCCATCACCACCACCACCACCACCACCACCTTCACCCCAACCTCTCACCCCTCCCAAATCTCTCACCGGGTGACTTCCTCCCGGCCCGTCTGGAGATCACCGGAGCAGACAGCAGCTCTGATGTGAGCGGTAGCAGAACCGCCGGGATCAGCCATGCACGTTTGCCTGTAACTCCTCACCCCCACAGCTCCCACAGCTCCCAGCTTCTCTCGCTCTCAGCCAACCCCGTCACACTGTGCAGAGGAGGCCCTGTCATGCTCCTTTATTAGCGTCATCACAGCACAGCAGGCGTGTGGCAGCCCATCCCAGCACCCACTGACTCTCGCCATGGTCGGGGGGAGCGGATGGCAAACCCCTGAGGTATTGATGAGAGCTAATGGCAGTCACGCTGAGAGAGTTGGTCAGGTTTCCACCGCCATCAAACCCAGTAAAACTTGAAAGGTGGATGTATTCAGTTAAAACCGCAGAAATCTCTTATCAAATGCCAGACTAACTATGAAAGCCAGTATATTCTTCAAAAAAGGTCCTCTTTTGAATAAAAATGATACCACACCACTGTTTTTTAATCAAGTCATGCTGTGTAGTTGGGCTGCAGCTACTGATTATTTCCATTAGCCTTTAATCTGACAATTATTTTCTTGACTAATCTATTAATCAAATGTCAGAAAACACTCCAAAATACCCATCATAACTTTGCAGAGCCCAAGTTCACATCGTTCAGGTTGCTTGTTTAATATCATACAACACTAAGAAAATCAGCAAATATTCATATTTTAGAAGCTTGAATTGACTTAGGGGTATTTTAACTAAAATAAATAACTGAAAGAGTAACTTTAGGATTTTTCAACCTGGACCCTATTTTCCATGTTTTTGTGTCTAACTGACTAATAGGGACAATGATACTAATACAGTTCCTGAAACTGGTCCAGTATTGAGGGAGAGCGCTGTAGCAACAGCTGCTCTCAGGCTGCAATATGGTGTTATCCGGGCAAGCTGGCACCGTCATTTACGTCCACTAAAAGTGCTTGTTTTTGCCATGACAGGCTCTGATTGTTATAAGTGTCTGACATTATGGAAAGAGTCTCGCTTAAGGAGAAATCTCGTTGTGACGAGTTGCCGGAAGACAACGGTGGAATAGTGTTTGGAGTACAGAAAGCGTAGCTTAGTGTTATCTAAAAGATTTTCAATGTCATGGCTGAATATTTAGATGATTTCCACAATGTTGACGAGGTCTTTGAATTCGATGGCCGCCAGTTTTTTTAAGAGCCAGAGTATACGGATGTTCAGATCTGCTCCTTGAGCGGGACTTGGACATAATAACAAACAGACCGGATCAAGCAAAAGGTCAGAAAAACGTTTAATTTCTCTGTAGGGTCCTCTCAATAACGTTGTCAAGATACTTATAATAACAATCTGAGCCTGTCAGTGGCAAAAACAAGCGCTTTTAGTGAACGTAACATTACATCGACGCCAGGGCTGTCAAAGTTAACACGATAACAACGCGCAAACGACACTAATTTCTTTAACGTATTAACACAACCTGCGATTTTTAGCTTTAAAGCTGATGTGAAGTCACTCAAATGAAACTATTAAACCTGAGGAATCCATTGGTACCAACCATGTCATACTAGCTTGTCATGAAGGAGGCTAAATAACGCTCCAAACTCACGCTAAATTTACCCATGAGTGTCCCCTTTACAGACATGCCCAATATAATAATAATCACATGCAGTTTGGGGCAAGTCATAGTCAAGACAGCACACTGACACACTGACAGCTATTATTATCTGTTGGGCTTGAGTTTGCCATGTTATGATTTGAGCATATTTTTTATGCTAAATGCAGTACCTGTGAGGGTTTCTTAACAATATTTGTCATTGTTTTGTGTTGTTAATTGATTTCCAATAATAAATATTCATACATTTGCATAAAGCAGCATATTTGCCCACTCCCATATTTGTAAGAGTATTAAATACTTGAGAAATCTCCCTTTTAGGTACATTTTGAACAGATAAAATATGTGCCATTAATTTGCGATTAACTATGGACAATCATGCGATTAATCGCGATGAAATATTTTGATCAATTGACTCGTGAGCAGCTGCCAGTTACAGCGTTATCCCTCAATACTGGACCAGTTTTAAAAAATGTTGTCCCCATTAGTCACTTAGACACAAAAACATGGGAAAATAGGGTCCAGGTTGAAAAGTACCGAAGTTACCCTTTGAGTGATTCTTGGATAATCAACACAATTCAAAACAATCTGCAACTGTTTCAGCTCTACTCTGCAGTCTCTGTATTTTCACATAAGGATGGAGTTCAACCTTTCTTTCGTTCGCATTAAAACTATTTGGCAACAAAGACAGGAATTTACTTTTCAGCCTCACTGGTGTGTTTGTTGATTTTGCCAAACACTGATCAAAAACGGAGTTGCTATTCTGATCGGAAACCCCTCAGGCAGTGTTTGGAAGCTTGAAGCTGCAAGCCGAGTCGACAATCTGTGAATGCCTCCACAAACAAAGCCTGTTCCGCTGACAAGAGATGGGAGGCTTTGTTTTCTGGAGTTTACAGTTTTCATTTGCACATATAGCACAAATAAGCGTCATTTGATTGTAATACTTGTGTTACGAGACACTCAGTTCTCTACACATCCATCTTCAGTCGTCCAGGGCATTCTCTTATCCTCAAAGCTGTCCCATCTTCTGTCAGTCGGCTTGAGGATTTGTCCAGACAGTCTGGGATCTTTTGTTTCGAGCTTCGGGGCGACGTGTTCATGAGCCGAAATAATGCCCAAATGATGCAAATACAGTCAATCCGATTTGATACATCTAAAACAAATGACGCTGATGTCTTTCAACCTATTTTTCCTCTCTCTCTTTCTCTCTCTCTCACACACGCCACCTGAATAACAAACTGATTTGATGTTGCTAGGAAACAGGTCCTTTTCTTTTATTACTGTCATTTTGTTCTAATTTATTTTCAGAATTCGATCAATTATGTTTCCCTGTCTGGAGAGTCAATCAGAAGGAAAACATAAATAAAAACATGAAGACTGAACTTCATCTATCTGCGAGAATAAACGCGACTAATTGGGAGTGTGAAGGTGACAGCAACGCCTCACGTCAACCTTCAATATAATATGGCAGTGCATACATAGTAATTAATAGTGCAGACATCACTGTTTTCTGCAGCATGAAAGACAATGTGACATCTGAATGCATTCTAATAAAATAAGCAGGTTGTCTAATGCGATTCATCGCGGTTGTCAGTGCCTAATGTCAGACTGCTGCTCCTATCATAACAGAGGATCTCTTCCATGACAAGGATCCCCCTCGATACTACACACAACACTGTTTGTTTTACTCTAATTACACATCTGATTAAGCAACAAAATATTGCAGGTGAAAAGGATCTAACGTGGAGATATGATCGCAGAATCTCTCAGTTCAATAACAGCAGTTTCCCAGATAGAACTACTGACAGACACATAGACGGAGCAGAAGCCTGGTGTGGAATTATTTTCAACTTGGGTCCTCTTGGATGCTTCACAATGATGATTCACAGTTTTTACTTCCTCACTGGGACTGAGGATTTGACGCAACAGGCAACTCTAATGTAAAGCTCATACATGATTCCTGACGACAACGCCTAAACAGTGAACTTCTGATTTATGTTCCTTATATTTTATTCATCGGAAAATATAGAACTGTATCATAAAGGAAAATCACTGGATGTATGGGTATATCTGACAGTATTATAGTTACATATTTAACATTGTAGGCATTCGATCCTCAGGGATCAAATGTATATGTCCATAACTGCATGTGTTAGGGGTCCAAAATCACATGAATAGACCAAAACTAATGAACTCATGCTGCCAACAAGTATTGCCTGTGTAGCCGAAGCCTGATGCATCTTATTCCTCTGTGCCACTGAGCTCCCATTGTTGTCGAAAAAACTATTAAAAACACATCAGTGAGCCACACTGTTGAATTTCCCTTCAATACAATGAACGCAGGCACTATAGTTTACTTAAAGCTACTACAAGGAAGTTCAATTTTGTGTTGAGATTGGCAGCTCCCAAGGATAAAAGCAGGTAGTGTTTCTAAGCACCAGAGTCCCTTTAGAAAACCTCTTATTTTACTGCAGCAGGGTCTGACAGTCCCGTGCCTCCCTTCCCTCCAGGGGGCCCAGTAATATGGCCTGGACCTTCAGTAGCCTGGGGTCGGTGTTGGCTCCCAGCGGGGACCAGCGGAGCAGCAAGGCAAAGCTCTGCTCCTAGCCGGAGAAGGAGCTGCTGCTGCTGCCGGGCGCAGAGCTCTACACCTCCTGCCGTAGCTCCGACTGCAGGACCAAGGCGGAAGCGAAGCCGGATCTGGGTCCGTCCTGGTCGCTGCCGGAGGCCCCGCTGGAGGCCCCGCTGGAGGCCCCGCTGGAGGCCCGAGGCCCCGCTGGAGTCTGAGCTGAAGGAGTTTCTGGAGAACCTTCATGATTTCGTCTAATTTCACCAGAATCCGACCCAGTGGCACCGATGACAAGCATTAAGAGTAACTATATAGAAATAGCCAATCTTCTCGCAGATGGACTCGTTTACTTATGTAGGTCATATAGAGGCATCAGTATTAAATAGAGACTGTTTTATAACCAGTTAAAAGTTTCTCAGAGTAACTTTAAAGTCACACAAACGCCATTCTTGTGCCGTATTTGCTCACATAAGGCAATGGTTCCGAACCTGGGGGTCGGGACCCCATCAATGATAAATCGGAGATGTCGTCAGATGGTTGATGGGAAAGGAAAAACCCAAAGCAAAGCAATCTTTATTTTTACATTTCTATTCTTTGTGTTTTTTTGGGAAATAATGCATAGTTTTAACTCTTCAAGCCATGTCAATTGTTCAAATGATCAAGGCTGCCCCCTCTTAGTCGACTAGTCGAATAATCTGTCGTTTTGGTCTTAGTCGACTAAGATTTCTTCAGTCGATTAATCATTTTTTATGCTTTTTTCATGCTGAATGACATATTTCGAAGAAACTTATGAGCACATCTCTGGTGAAACACAAGATTTAAAGTGGCGCTTTTGTGCATTTCTTCGTGAAGAAACTCAATTTTACAGATCCGCTGATTAAATCAACTAATCGATTGGTCAACAAAATCGTAATGAGGGAAAAAAAAAAATCACACTTTGACATCCGAAACCTGTGATGAGGGGTCACAGGTACAGTAGACTCTGATTTTCACGAAATGCATATTAATCCATGGTTAAAAATAGTCCTCAACAAATGCACTGTTTACTTCTGTTTGAGTAATGTTTGTGATCAGCAGTTTTAAGAAATTATTGAGCATTTAAAAAAAAAAAAAAAAAATTACACGCATCAGTCTTTAAAGATGATTAAATATGCCTTCGGTGAGAACAAATGGGCTGAGTGTCACACACAGGCTGGGAGATCAGAATAACACATTGTTTTGGTGTTTTCATGAGATTGACTGACAATAGGAAAAACTATAGAATAACACCTGCCTTATCCGTTAAATGTATAGTATGTCATTAATTACTGTAATTACATACACATTATAGGGTTTTCCATTTAATGCCATTCTAAATTGATTGTGTTCTTCTGCATTAATTAAAAATGAGAGCCTTGGTACAGTGTCACTGAGGAGTCAAATCCATTAATGACACTGCAGCGAGCTCACAGTTCAAAACCCAGTGAAGTCAAGTGTGCAATATGAAGTCCACCACTGTTGACAGAGATGGACATAATAAGACAATAATATAAATCTAAATATAAATCCCTGTGGGTTTTATGCTGTGTAACACCCAGTCAGGCTCATCTCTGACAGTGCCACGTGCATTTCCACAGACTTAACAACCAGCTCACATGGAGGCAAACACATCATTTGCTCAACTGAATTAAAAACCTCCAACGTGGCGGTCTCTGCTCTGAGAGCTCGGCTCTGACAGCCGACTACTGGGTCAACAACTGTGGCCAGAGCAGCCCAAATCTACCGGCCTCATTTGCAAACTCTCAATTAAAGTGAGAGTGCAGGCAGGCCAGCAGCAGCCTGAATGGATAACTAAGATCAACAGCCTGCCGCTAATGACGAGCGCTCAGCGTAGGTGCACGGCTGAGACTCAGTGGGAAGGATGTAGCACCAGGGAGCTGGCACGGCAAATGAGAAAAAGGTGAGATACTCTTTAATGAAGAGCAAAAATAGGGTCCAACTGGAGCACATTTTACATGCATCGAGAGTAAAATTAAAAATGCTAAATCTGAGTACTGAGACAGCATCAAGAATATGCATTAAATAAAACACATTCATGAAAAATGGTCCTTCAGATCCAAAATTCTTCAGTGTTGAGCATCTGAGGTTATCTTCCACGTTAAAAATAGACACAGTCGTCAGTACAAGTTTAAGTTCACATGGTGGCAGCAGCCTGTGTTTAGGTTGCTATAGAAACCGCAGGTTCATACTATTACTTTTGGCTTCAGATGAAGCTTCAAAACAAGACTGAAAAAATAAAAAAATCAGATGAATGATTTTACCTGTGCCACTTTATTTGTTGCTACGAAGCAGGCAAGGAAAAATAAAAGCCTTCAACAGGAGAAAAAAAAAAGAAAAGAATAAACCTCCGGAGAGATCAGATCATAACAAAACCACTAAAGTCCAGTTTATTCTCCCCCAAGATCACGGTGCTGTCAAGCTAATGGTAACACATGACATTAATGAAAACATTACACAACAAGAAACCTAAAGAGTATAACAGAAAATAAAAAAAGAGTAGAAGAACAACAAAATGCATACATATAGCATACTATAAAAATGGCATCCACATATACAGTAAATCAGAACTCTGTACATTTATTTGGATAAAATACAAATATAATAGTAGAGATGCATAGATTAACCGATTAGTTGTCAACTATTAAATTAATCTGCAATTATTTTGAGTGTTGATTAATCAGTTTGAGTAATTTCTTAGGAAAAACATTTCTCTGATCCCGCTTGTTAAATGTGAATATCTATTGGTTTCTTTACTCCTCTATCACAGTAAACTGAATATCTTTGAGTTGTGAACAAAACAAGACATTTGAGGACACCATCTTGGGCTTTGGGAAACACTGATCGACATTTTCTCACCTTTTTTTGACATTTTATAGACCAAACAACTAATCGATTAATTGAGAACATAATCGACAGATTAATCGACAATGAAAATAATCATTAGTTGCAGCCCTATATAGTAGTTTATCTAAAGCGTGTACATCTTCATATGCCCAGCTGAGATCTATTTTACTGTCTGGATGGCATCTTTGGAAGGTGAGAAGTGGATATCCCCAATATTTCTTGATTAACTAATTTATCGTTTAGTCCATGAAATGTCAGGAAATAGCCATCTCAATTTCCCACTGCTCAAGGTAATGTCTTCACATTGCTCCTTTTGTCCGACCAACAGTCCAAAACTCAAAGTTATTCAATTGACTACAATTTAAGACAAGGAAAAGCAACAAATCCTCACATTTGGGAAGGTGCAAACGTCAAATATTTCTTATTTTTGCTTGAAACTGACTGAAACGATTAATCGATCGTAAGATAAATTGCAGATGGGGACAGGGCTTGGGAACCAGAGAGCCGCCAGCTCAAATCCTTGTATGGATCAAATATGGACTGACAGCTGGAGAGATGCCAATTCTGCTCTCGGGGCGCCGTACCATGGCTGACCCCGCGCTACCCCCTTGATTGCATGAGTGTGCTGTGTGTGTGTATAAAGAGGGATTTGCTAAATATACATTTCAAATGCCAATTTCCTTGTGGATTGTGTGGATTGACAAATAATAATAAATTAATAAATTAAACCAGATTATATCGTCCAATGTGCCATCTAAGTGATATTGAAAATTTGATCCATTTAGTTTTCTATTGTCGTCTATTCACATCTGAAACATCTAAATTAGCATGTTACATGGGGAAGATTGACTTTTGTCTTTTATCAGGAAAAAAAGTAAAAGTGGTCTCTTTATTTCTTCCCGCTATACAGCTAGTTGGTACTGTATATAATGTTATATTGGCTTTTATTATTGGCTTTGTATGTGAGTCACTTAAAGATTTCTTGCGGTATTTTTGATCTTTGACATACATACAAAAATACATGCATTGACACATATTGTAAACATAAAACACATACATAAACTAAAACAGGAGGTGATGTTTCCTCTCCTGATATATGATGCAGCGAGAGGTCTCTGTAAAAGCAGCGGTATGCTGTATTACGGTGCACTCAAGGAGACATGTGGACGTCAGGAGCATTTGGTGTAAACTGATACACAAGAAAGCAGCATTTGTGATACCCTCAGAGCCTGACTGTGCATGTAATAGTGTGCTTGATGTGTCCTCGGGGGACAGGCAGCTTGTGCATGGCCTGCTCACAGCAAGTCACAACTCTGGCACAAATGCCAAACGCATTAAAACATTCTGTTGACAAGAAATAATGACCTGTGGCTTCAGCTGGACGGCCAGAGGAAAACACATGAATAACAGACATGAATTCTTTACTGATGTGCTTTCAGAGCTACACTGAATTCTATTTAATTTTCCTTTAAAAAAGACCCTCTTTATCGAAGCTATTACTTGTCCTAAATGAGCAACAATCGAGCAATCTATGAAGTGATATCTTAATAAACAGCGTGGCTCCTGCTTCTTGCTCAAACTCAAGCGAGGCTTAATTTGTAGTTTCTTCTAAAAGCAGAGAGTGCATCACAACTTTACTTTTAACATCATAAGTTCATCTTCTGCCACTCAGTGTGCCCGGAAGGATTTCATTACATCTCAAAATGTTCAATCCACAAGGATCGGTGCTAAGCTGTATTTTATTTTCTCTGTACATGTTACCCCTAAGGCACATTATGAAAAAGCACGGAGTGTTGTATCACTGTTACGCTGACGACACACAGTTGTACCTCCCTTTGAGACCTGGTGGCCCTGATACGCTGAAACGCCTGTTTGGCTGCTGTCACGCGCTGCTCATGCGGCCATGGTGGCCGGCTGTAACTCTGATTTGAATGTCATTGCAGTGGTTACCAGTGAAATTTAGAGTTGACTACAAGGTATTTCTTTTTGCTTTTAACGTGTTAGCTCCAGCGTATCTCAGTGACCTTTTAAATCCCCAGCGTATCTCGGTGACCTTTTAAATCCCCACTGTCCTCCTAGAACACTGAGGTTATCGGATAAGCTGCTGCTTTCCATCCCTGATAGTCGTTTGACGCGTAATGGTGACCGCGCCTTTTCCGTGGCCGGGCCCAAGTTGTGGAATTGCCTCCCTCTGCATGTTCGATCAGCCCCCGCAATCAAATGCTTCAAATTCAGGCTAAAAACCCACTTATTTTCTCTGGCTTTCAACGTGTGTTAGGTATTGTCAATATGTCAACCGCGGGTTGTTTTTAAACTGTGCTATATAAATGAACTGACTTTACTTGACGACTGCCACATCCATGAAAAACCATCATAATAACCGGAAGCCAGCTACAGGACTTGCAGTAGTGACTCACCTGCGAGGTAAAGGGTCAGGACATTGTGTGAGGGGGCTGCTGGCGGTGGGCGGCGGCTCCCTTCGGCTCCTCAGCGACTGGCTCCTCTGCACCTGCCTCAGCACACTACTCTTCAGGTCCAGCAGCGTCGTCATGGTCTTTCCCTGCCACAACAGACACAAAGAGCAAACATCAAGACGCTGTCACTCTGGTGCAACCCCTGATTCACAACCTCTATTCCAGAGAAGTGAGGCAAAATACATTTAATTTCAGCTGTGGGATCATATTTATCAAACCAGCTGTTTCTAGAAATCCTTTGGTCTAATCGGCTGCATAATCACCCCCTTGGCTCTTTTAACATAATTATACTCTTCCTCAGCAGAAGGTGTGTTCTATTTCTGTCTAAACGGTGCCGCGGGGTGTGCAATTTATCCTCCACCTTTTGGTCTGGTCAGTTCAGACTCAATCAGCCTTTATTTTTGGGATCACACTTAGTTTGTACCAAATATGCAAATTAAGAAGCCTCGCAGCAGAGCTGAGAGCCACAAGAGCCCCATAACAACAATGTCATAAAAACGTCTGTATCATTAAAATTAAATAGCAAGAAAACAGAGCTAAGTAAAAGCTATGTTTAGAAATGATTCCCCTGAATGTGTTAATCTTAGACTCTTAGACCCAGAGCGCCTGCAGGGCAAAAACTACAAAAAGACCTAAAAACTATGCCCAGAATATGTTAAAAAACAGCTCAGTCAAAGCCAGATGATGTGAAAACAAAGAATATTCAGATTTTTACTGAGGGTCAACAACAGAAGAGCTTGTAGGGAAAGTGTCTGGGCTTCACAGAGAAGTAGTCTAATAATGAGGCACTATGGTTTAATGAGAAGCACATTCAGTAAGAATTTCT